>JAQIWO010001375.1:0-10390 GCA_034695405.1 Entomobrya muscorum | reverse complement strand
AAAGCCTAATAATCGCCAATCGCAAAATTGATGCTGCTGCTGCTGGTTGCTTGTCTACGATAGCCCAAGCTCAGTTCAGAGCTCATTCACATAATATGAATTACAAAAACAACTGATATTTAAAGTAGTTGTCTGCATGACATTGTGCAAAAAAAATTGTGAAAACCGAGTAAATAAGAAGAAAATTGAAATTAATTATAATATATTCATTTAAATCAGTTGTGTTACAAAAGCACGAAATATCAGCATGGCCATATACGGATGCGTAAAAAAACATTCATTTTTGTTAGATTTGATCAAGGTCAGAAGACATTGAGCAATAAAAAAGATTTTCTGTGACCCATCAGTTCATTTAAATAAATTCATTTTTTTCTCCCACCCAGCTTCAAGCTTCTTTCATTATATGCGTGTTACAATAAAATCGGGTTTGAAAGCCAAAAACCTCTGCGTGTACAGAAACCAATTTGCACAAACAAAATCTACTGGACTTTCCCTTTAGCAAGTTCAATTCACCCCTTAGCTCCTTTCTTGTAGTTTGCCAAGCAATATTTTAACCTAATGTCTTAATGAAATAATGATTGCTCTACGTGAAATCGTTGTACTTTTGGTTTTTAGTGAGACAATTTATTTTTTCTTGTTAAATGAAGTCTAAAAATTAAGGCTGCGTAAACCACATGCTTGCATTTGCATCTCGTACCCTAGAAATTATATTGTGTTGAGCCTTGAGCATGGAATCAATAAAACCAATTTCAGTGTACTATAATATAAATTCCTTACATGAACATACTAACACATACTTCTTCACTTCATTATCTAAACTACTGGGGTGTCTTTGCTACAAGACATCTGCAATTTTACAGTCTTAACTACCGTGACTTGAGTACCTACTTCTATCGCCAGCACGCAAATAAGCTTTCCTACCAACCATATGAGAAACTTTTCCTTTAGGACGAGTTCATTGGGCATAGTTTTCATGTCAGTAGTGATGATGATAGGAAACATTTCACGAAGAGCAGTTAGAGTAAGAGCACGTCACTTACATCATCTGTCCTTGGAATTCAAAATACGAACATTTTGGTAAGAATAAAATAAAGTTTAATACCCCGTCTATGATTTAACTAGAAGTGTAAAGACCCATGGAAACAACTATTGGATAGTATTGGAAACGATAAGTAATATAGAAGTAAACGATATCATCATCTCTATTCCTTATCTTTATATACGGCAGCGTTTCCAGACGATATTAAGTTAGGTCGACGGCGATATTCTATGAACTGAATAATAAAAATTAGATTTTGTCGATTGCCGCCAGAGAAAGCAACGTCCATGAAAACTGGGCATTTGAAAATGATCACCTTAACGAAAGGTTTTGAAATAGGTGGCAATTGCCATTTGTTGTGCTTTAAAAATTTGTTGAGCCCTAACCACAGGGAGGAAGGGATTGACCCATTTCGCTGCAAATCAATCCCAGACCGACATATGACCGATGGTATGGTACATGCGAATTTTGTGTCAATCTGTCAAGTAGTTTTTGACTTATCCTGCGGACACGCACACAGACGGAAAGGTGATGCGTTTAACTATCTAATATACGTTTTCAAGGTATCCGATAGTCAATAAAAAGCAATTAGTTGTTAACAAATACCCATTCAAGTTCTAGCCAGTCTGGTTTTGTGTATCAAGTCTGTAAAAGCTGTGAGCTGTATAGTTGAAAGTATAGCTTTGCCATGGGTGTCAGAACATAAAAGAAAAACCATTTTTGGTAAGATTCATTCCTGCATATGATTCCTCCGGTGCAGGATTAATTGTAAAAATTGTTTTCCGCAGTAGAGTAATTTGTAAAGATTAAAGCACAGAATATCAAAGTAAGGAAACTTTTGAGTTTTCAGAGTAAATTGGATCAGCATTTAGCACAACAGTTATCAGGTATTGTTGCTCCACTCTTCCAGTTTTGTGAATTTCATCGCACATTTCATTTCATTTCCTGGTTGAATAAACGACTGATACGGTTTCCATATCAACGAATTAAAAAAAACTTGTAATAATTTTTTATGCCGTTCATGCATATCAAGTCAAAATGCTATTTGTACGGTGTTGCATTCCAGAAAAGGACATTTGATTTTTTATAATAAAACACTAGGCGGCCATATGGCTTGTTACGAGTAACAATCCATTGTTTAATTATTTCACAAGAAAAGTTCACAGATGTTAAGGCATCTTGCCAAAAATAATGTAAGTACATTTTATTAGCAACTTCAACAAAATTTAATACAAAAACTACTTTCTCGTTATTTGTTGATTTACATTTGGGTGAAAAGATGGGACCAAATACTTATCTTAATATTCAGTTTAGACAGCAACAACGTTGTTTTTTTGCGTGTCGTCTTTAATAACTATTTAATTGCTTTGGAGGAAACCTAGTAGTCAGTAGACACGCTTTTTCAACCTGAATAGTAGCTTTATTTGTTTTGATGATATTTCCTATCAAGTTAGTTTGATTGTACAGCTGATATGAGCAGTTATATAAATACTTTTAAAACAAATAAAACCAAAAATTTACATTGTACAAATATAAAACAGCTAACAAATTAACTACGTACCATGTACACAACACATATTCAGCCATCAATATTTGCACACAGTCCAATTATCCCAACAATCTCACGAGATCCCATGGCTTGCCATTAGAATATGAAATTAATAGTTTGAAAAAATAGATATGCCTAAATACTTTGGAATAAGAGGTCACAAGGTATCTAGATTTTGCTTTGAATAAGTTACTTATGAAAAGAGAGGAGGATGCACTTTGTCACTAAGAAAACGTTTACTTTCAAGCTTTCCCCCAAAAACACAAAGAAAAAAAATGCAATGACCATTAAAACTTTAAAAAATTCAAATTAAAAGTACATTGAAATTAATTAATTGGACTTTTTATACTTTTAATAGCTTTTATAGAGGTTATGTGGCACTGACTGAGGATAATTAAAATCCAGACCAAGCAAATTCGCAGAAATGTAGACTTTATCATCCTGCCAGCCCAGTAAAGCTCCAGCAGCCCGAAAATAAGAAAAGTAGATTATTAAAGCTTGATTTTTAAACTGCGGAAACCGTATATCTCGAAATCTATATGAAGAGATAAATAGCAAGATATTCGGATTTGTTTTCATTTTGTATTTCAATTAATTCAATTAATAGTTTTTAATTGATGAAGGACTTCATTCATTATGTTCCGATTTAAAAACATTGCAGATTTCACCTTTTAATTTGTCATTTATTTATTTTCATTTCGAGCTTACATATTATAAGAGTTCTATTATTACAAATTTCATTGCCCAATTTCTTAAAGAACTGTGCACGCATATAAGAAAAAATATACCAAGTACAATCAAAAGAATACATTACTTTAGGTTTTGAGTTTACATCTTCTACATTCGTAGCTTAGCAATAGCTATACTTGAAAAAAGGGATGCAGTTTCTCAGTGTGATCTAGCAAAGATGTCAATCACTTTTTGAAACGACACATATGCAATGAAATGAATGCTGAAAGCAAAATCCCTTAGGTAATCAATCTTCCGTGTTACTTTCAATAGCTTCGCTTCAAAGCTTCAAAAACCTATTTAAAATCTAACCAGTTATTTTATTTTAGGAAAAGACAATGAGGCTACTAGCTTGGCCAGCTTCGTGACAATATTTAATTGTTTTTGGCTATTCTGTTAGTATTATGGCGACGCGACGGTTGCCTACCAAATGTATTGAAACTTCTTAGTTGTCTTTAAAAAATTGATGAAAATTTTTGTTTGAATTTTTTTTCTTCAAAACATATTACTTGCAAGCTGACATTTAGCTTCTGACTTGCTATAATAAGTCAGGATAAATCCTTTACTTAAACATATACATTTTACCCATGGCCAAAAAGAAGTGTGCTAAGGCTAAATTTATTTATTTAATTTGAGCAAAATTAGTAAATGCCATGCCACAAATACGATGGAAAAAATTTTTTAGTCCATATTTTTGTGTAGATTTTCAAAAAATCTTGAGCCCAGAGTTATTAATAGGTTTTAACCTTTACTTTAAATTGGCGATGGATTTATCTACAAAATGTAGTAAGAAATAGCACGTCAGCTGTTTAAAAGATTCTTAAAGAAAAAAATACTCAAATATGAAGAATTTGTTGCCGTTGGGGAGAGACGCAATGAGTGTATTACTGTTTTATGGACAAAGTAACTAATTTCCAAGGCATGAGTACTGGCTTGAAACACGAAAACAATTTGGATTGATGTAACTTGTTTTTCTCGTTGCACGCTCCAAACTTTAATTGGTTTTTGGCTTTCTTTTTATAGCTGCTAGCTTTTTAAAATATTTTTTTTAAAAAGCTGCACACGTAAGCCAGCCGATCTCGACACAGCTTCTTACGCGCATATCCACTTTCGAAACCTCAGAAATTCCGTATTTTTTTTGGTTTTAATAAATAACTTATATTTCTGAAATCGAAATAACTGAGCAAGTAAGTAAAGATAATTTGAGCTAAAGAAATCCTTTAAAAATTTTCAAAATTTACCTAAGATCAGCCGTGTAGCCTAAATTCTTCTTCATATTTAAATACTATTTATAACTTACAACCAACTAACCATAAGTTTTACAACTATCTCAGCAATCATAACTGTGAATAGCCAGTCGATTTATAACTATTGCAAATGCAAGCTTGTGTAGACGTCTCCCACATTATCTCTATCACTGGGTATTTAAAAACTTGGCTTAAGAAATTTGAAATAGCTAGTTAAATAAAATTAGGGATTGACAAGCTGCTAAGTTATAAATCGTTAATAGTGGAAATCAATTATTGTTTTAAACTTACATTCAGCACATAAAAGGCTATCATATATAATATTGGGGTAACGTGCAAAAGAACTAAAATAATTTTAATAAGAGTTTTCAGAATATGTGAAAGTAGCTGGGAAAATAAAACTAGTTTAAAAAATGAATGGAATGAAATGAAGAACATCATTGTTTTTTAAAGTTTAATGTGAAACTAATTTCCAAAAGAGAAGATTCATTTCTAAATTTAAAAAGTTAAGTTAAGTTTAAAGTGATCGTTCTTTATTGTGACTTGGAATAAATTTTGTTTTCCTTATGCGTCAAGTCAGCAGACCAATCATTGTCTGAATTAAATACGAAGGTGGTCATTACTTAAGACTTTTTAATCATAGCATCACAATTTCTCGCAAAAGCAGAAAAATCTAAAACAGGTTGTTTTACTCATGTGAATACATTTTCCTCTGATGGTAAAATATATTGGCAATTTTTCAAAGAGATTTTTCAGTGTTTCTGAAGAGTATTAAATAATTAAACTAGGTGTGATCATAACTAGCCAAAAGTGAGAAGAGAACTTTCCTGAAACGTAACGTAAGTAACCACCAGTTTTATTAATAGAAAAGTGTGCTCCGTTCTTCTTACAAACGTGATCGTTACCTGAATTGTTTTTTTTTCCTTCTTCTATATGGAGCTATGCGGCTTTTACACAACCTTATTATAAAAGTGTAGTTATAAGCATTGGCTAAAAACTAAATGCCTAACCAAGTGGATTTCTAATTAAAAGAGTTTTGAATTGATTGGCTTCAAAACCCAATTTAAAATCTAACAAGTTTTTTTTATCTTCCTGGATTGAAACAAATTGCTTTTTGTGCTGTTGTCGCCATGCGCCGGAATATATTATAAGCCTCGCCTCTTTTTTATCAGCTTTGGAATTACCCATAAGGCCAAGAAATACAGAAAAAGACACTTACGTAAGCTTTTACTCATTTTCGTAATTTTCAGAAGCAAGAAAAATACGGATGATCACAACAAAAAAAACTTTTAAACTTAAATATAAACTAAATTGAATTTCAATTTTTCCATCCAAGTGCACAATAATACATTTACCTGTTGTTAAAGCAAGTGAGTGTGCTTACCGTATTACATGACTTTATATTTGAGTAGTAAATCATCATAGACCAGTAATTAAAACAGTTGATAGCAAGCAATTAATTTTTATTTCCTGCTCGAGCTCGACCAGCCATTCCCAAATCGAGCGTGTCAAATTATCTCTACCCCTATCCATTGTAAAAATTTGATTTATATATACTTATCCAATTAGGCAAATACAATAAGTGGTCCAAAAAAGAGGAAAAAGTAGGAGGACTAATTTAAGGAGTAAGCAAAAGTTAATAAAACCAAAAGGTACGCATATTTTTGCAACAAATTTAGCCAAGTAAAAAGCTTAGTAATCCTTTTTTTTTATCAAACTTTGAATAAATTTAAACTAAATTTAAATATTGCCATCCAAGTGCGCAACAATACACTGAACTGCTATTAAAGTAATTCAGTGCGATTTTCTTATTTTATTACTTTAAATTTGAGTGGTAACTCATAAACCCAATAATTTCAGAAGTTGATAACAAACACTTAATTATTTTATTTTCGGTGCTCCAAATTAATTTTGAAAGTGAGCGTGCCTGCCCGTTTCAAAAGTAATCTTTACCTTTGTCCTTTGTTCATAAGTACTTGATTTTTATAATTGCCAATTAAGCAAATACAACAAGTGGCCCAAAAAGAGGAAAAAAAGTGTTAAGTTTTTGAAGCCAAAGAACAAGCCGATTTTTTTCAACAAACTTAAAAGCTTAGTATTCCATCTTGCCTATTGATTACTATTAATAACTATTTATTAATACCTCCAACTTATCTAGTTTCTTATTTAATCTTCAAAATGGGAATATATCGGGTTAAATTATACCTATTTTACATACTGTTCCTACTGCTTTGCGCCTCCTTTAACTGTGACAAAATTAAAATGAACCAACTATCCCTAAATATCTCAGCATGCCCCAACGACCTCACAATTTTTTTTCATGGAGCGGGCACTCATCCCATTTATTTTCCCCCTAGAGACATTACAAAACATGGGCAGGTAATTTTAAGAGATTCCTACAAAAACGAATTAAACAGGACCATTTTCCGCTTCGCTCACCAGCATACTTCGATACTGATTGTACCCTTCGCATTTTGCGGGGACGATTATATGCTTTCCAAGGAAGCCTTCAAGACCATCCGTGAATATTTACTTGTTCCAGATACATTGGTAATTTTAATTCAAACAAATGGCTTGTGCATGGGCGGGACAGCCGGTGTGCTCGACTTTTTGAACAAAGCATTTCGCAAAACATTGGTTGTCCTCGACCAAGAGATAGCTGATTTCCTAAAAAATTCGGATGCATTTAAAATTGCCCTTTTAAAAAGTACATTTTTAAAATTCTTCAGTTACCCATATTCTGTCCTATGCCATTCCTTCTGCTTGGACGTTCCTCAGCACCCCTTTGAATTCACGCAAATTTTCCGCTACAACTGGAATATAATGGAATTACACAAAGCATATTTTAAATTGGGAAACAACACCGTACTAAATGCAGTACTTGAGACGCCACAAGTGATTTACAGTGAGGACAAAAACCAGCGCTTTATTTGTGACCGAATATATGCCACCGGTGAATACAAACAGCTTAAAAACGCGGATTTCTGTTACGCAAAACTGAGACTCTCAATTGAGTTGAGTAAACAGCACCATGTCAGGTTTAAAAGATACGAGGGCCAGAAAGGGGAAAATTTTTATATTTCCGAGGTAACCCACAAAGAGGCAATTTCAAATACTGCGGGTGCGCGTTTCCAGTACTATACAGGTTATGTTTACTACTACTGTACCTACATGCGAGGTGAAGGGAACAATGCAAAGTCCCTAGTGGACTATTACATGTGGATCTCTCCAGTTACGGAGGGAACCTCTATATATGTTTCAACTTGTTTAGTCATTGTCATCTCTTTAACATGCTTTATTAATGGGAAAAGGTACTTTCAAACGTTTTTGGGTCAACTTATGGTTCTTGCAGTAGATAGGTCAAAGAAAGTGCCTAATTGGATCTCCAAAGTGGACATTTTGTCGGCCGTTGGCTTTCTTTTTGTTTCGAACATCTACATGACGGAAATTGGTAGCTTGGTTGCAGTTAAAGAGAAACCCTCGTCATTTGGGACGCTGGACGAGCTTTTCCTCAATGGATTTAAACTCATTGACGATGAATATTGCCACATGAATTTAACCTACTACGTTTGTGGCCATTGGAAGGAAGTGAGAGGAATCGATCGTCTCAATATTAAATTGGCTTGGAGAGATAGGGCAGATCATAGTGAAGGTCGGATCAAATTACCGATGGTGAACGCACCATTTAAAAGATTTAAAGCAGAGTGTTTTCACACTCAAGAAGAAGTCATGAAAACACCTAGGTATTTTTCATTGTACAGTGTGAATAGACACTGGATGCTGCAAACGACTCGGCGGGTGTATGAATCGGGCTTGATGGTTTGGTGGGAAAAGTTATCTGAATTTGGTAAGAAAAACCAGCAGCGATCTTTGTATTATAATGTCGTTAAAAGGGAGCCAGATTTGATAGATTTTACGAGAATCTTGGCTCTCCTATCAATATGGGGGCTTGGTGTGCTGATCTCGGTGAATATATTCTTGCTTGAATTGCTTCCTCGAGTAAAACATGCTTTTGAGAAATTACTTGTGCGGATGAAAAAGGCAATTGGAAATTTAAATTTCAGTTTATTTCAATTTGAAGTATTTAAAGATGTTAAAGAATATTTTAAGCAGAAATCTTGTAAGCTTCGTAGAAGTAAAGAAAGTAAACCACCCGAGTTTAGAGTTATACATGTTAGCTCTGAAATTTCAAGTGAAATATTAAATGAAAATAAAAGTAAGTGAGTGTTCAATGAGTCATAGCCAATGGTTTATCAATAAACAAACATTGTTTTACTCGCTTATAATAAGAAATAGTTAAAAACCAGTGTAAACATACAATATTTTGTGGAGCTTTGTACAAAAAGTTTTGTTCCCCAACACTAATATAATGCCAATACAATTCACAATATAGCTTATTCATTATAAAAATTTAATATTATTCCATCTTTAAACAAACAGATTTTTAAAGAAAATTCACACACAAAAATAAAGCATTTAAAACCAATCAATAATTGATACATGTATTGTTCTGTAATAATTAATAAAATGTACATATATAAACTGTCACTCTAACTAAAAAAAACAGTGTATATCTTCCAGTCATTCATTCATTTTTTTCTTTCTGGGCTTCATGTTGCAATTAAACAGAACTTACATGAGCCCTCATGAGTGTTTTCAGTCACTCAACTACAAACTATCAATTCTTAATTATTATCGTTATTTATCATATTAATGTTTGACAGGTATGGTAATTTACCCGGGTTTTAACGAAAAATCTAGTGGGTACGGGTTTTAATGGTTTTAATGAGTAATAACGGGTATTAGTAACGGTTGTAACGGGTTTTTTGTTTTAATGCACGTTGGCATGAGCGGGAAATTTAAATGTGTTTTCAACAGTCCTATAAGCATGCATGTGAACTTAATTAAAACCCGAATACCCGTTAAACCCCACATTTTCAAGATTTATACGGGCCAATTTAACCCTGGACAAAATTCATTTAGCCCGCCCGTGTTAAAACCCATGTGCCATGCCTGGTTTTTGAGCACCTTGTATCTTCTGAGTACTTTCAATGCCTAGATTTAAAAAAAACATTGACACGCCTAAAATTCTAATTTACTAGTTTCCACTTATTAATTGCCGTGAGGTAGTTTATGAGAACACAAAAACAATTGAGTATACCGAGTAAATGTCTGTCTGTGTGTCTTTTCGCACGATAAGTCGAACACGCTTAATCCGATTTTCACGAAACTTAGTACACAGGTTCCTAGGGTCACGAGGAGTAAGCCTATTGATTTTCAGCCATGTGGGAGAAATATATAATATAATATTATATATATTCATATATTGTTGCTGCTGAATACGTAAATGGCCACAGGAAATGGAGATGTATGAGTATTATCATAATATCCCAAATAAACTATAATGTAAACTATTATGAATTCTAAATAGTCCAAAGTCCAATACTCATAACAATTGTTTTCCTTTCCTTAATGAGCATGCGTTTAGAATACGCATAATATTGTAAACCACTTCCGGCTGGAAATAGTTAAAGTCATTGTCATTGTCTAAACTATTTGTTTAACTTGTTCATAAAAATATTGTAATTCGTTCATGTCGTAAAAATCTCGTTGCCGAAAGTTGGACAGGTATAAAGGTCGCCCGAAATTTTCATTTGGGATCAGTTTGAACCACCAGTTGGTTCAGCAATACCTATGTTTGAAAGTCGTCATGATAACTTGGTTTATTGCATTTCCTCGTTCTGTCACTCATTTATTGTGTTTGTTCGGGTTTCATTCCAGAGTTCTTATTCCCCAGTGATCTGTGATCTGAACTTTCCCTTGCCA
>JAQIWO010001374.1:0-10390 GCA_034695405.1 Entomobrya muscorum | reverse complement strand
TCTCTCTCTCTCGTAAAACTCTTTTTCTATTTTCTTCTATCTCTTACTAGCTGTAGTAGTTGTAGTAGTGTGTGTTAGTTAGTGAATGACAAAGGTATTTTTACCGATATACTGGCAAGGAATGTATTCTATTTCTTATTACAATATCAGTATGCATAATATGCCATATACATATAAACTATTGTTTCCCTATAAATGATATCCTTTCTCCTAGACACATCTTCTAGCTGTATATAATCCTGTCTTTAGCAGCTCTAGGTTTATATCCGATATGATGATATGAATAGTGTAGCAGCGATTCATGACTAGGTATTCATGCATACTTCATGTGTCCTCCTGCTCAAGTCAAACTTTTCTTTATTGTAAAAGGATTCAAAAAATCAGATATTATTATTACGCTGCTACATGTTTGTATATAAGCCATGATCACACATTCTTGAACACATGTGCATCAAATGTACATGTGTGTGATAAGTGATTACAAACGGGATACACTCATGCGGGCATTATGAGACTGTCTATTGTAGCAGTAGCCAAGTCAGTATATATAGTGCTTTTTTCTCATTTAACTGCGTTTTATTTTATATGCTTCTAATTTCTTGCTTTATATAACAGCTCTCTAGCCTTGCCTAGCCTGCATATTATAGAGAATCCTTTTTGTATAATATGCCTTCTCGCTATACTCCTACGTAATTGTGTAAATATATTATCTCTTTTAATGGCGTGTTCTTCCATGCGATATTATTTTTACTATCCGATTCATGCTAAGGTTTATGAATATGTAAGCCTTTCTTCGTCTACGATAAGTTCAGGCTTTCATGTTCATCCTGTTCTTTACTTTTACAGAATTCAGAGTCACACCAATAATATGCAACATGAAACACTTCTCACCACACAAAACTTACCTCACCACATAGAATATCTATGCATGCTTTTATTGTCAGAGAAGAAGAAGGAGAAGGAAGCATGCATACCACGCCGTTTCAAAACAGATTTTTGAACAGACAGATGGATTTAGTTTTGTTTCATTTTTCTTTTGCTTAAGTTTCTTTCTGCTACTGCTTGCTTTTATTTTACTGCGGCTACTACATTACTTTGAAGCTTGAACGCGACATGTGAACGTATTATCTGTTGAGCTAAAAAAAAAGTTCAAGTCAAGTAAAGTCTCCTGAAGCAAAAATACTTGGACGTTTGATTGCCACTATTTGCTTTTTTTATCGCTAGACGCTGCTCGGCTCACGGACTTTTCATCACTAGAGCTCCCCGTATTACTACATTATGGTAGTAGCAGAAATAATAGGGTATGCATAGCTGATAGTAGTTAATACTATCAAATGCTTCCTTTTCCCAATAATATTAGATCACATTTATCATCTATATTCCAATTGCGATTCTAAAAATTTCTCGTTCTCGCTAAAAAATCTCTTGAGAATGGGTTTTGTTACGAGTTACGAGCTGTTCAAGTAGCAGAAAAGTATTTGAAGTAGATATATGCTAAATATATGGGAGCCTTGAGTAAATACATAGATGAATGTGCACAATGTCTCGAGAGATGGATATACATGCATATGCTCAGGGCATAATTCATTACTCATTAGTAGAAATGTTGGGGGTGTACACGGACAGACATTATATGATGCACTGACAACCAAATAGGTTTTTTGCGGGCGTGTGAACGATTTTTTTTCAAAGACTTCAAATTAAATAACAACTTAATGCAAAATTTTGTGTTATCACTTAAGAACGATTTATTTGTGTAGGTCATATTTTTTTAATCTTGAAATTTACAACTTACAAGCATGTATTTAGCGTAGGAATGTTTGGAAAATTTTCGTTGTGTACTTTGTAGTATGTCCCACGCTCACGGGTTTATTTATAGGAAAACCATTATGTATTTGTATGCAAAGCATTTTATAGGTAGTAAAATAAGTATATATATGGTATAATGTAAGACTGTATGTGTACAAATAGTACATAAGGAGTACATGAGTTCTAGGAAAAATACCAGACTAGCTGGAAAGCATGATGTCGACTGCTGACATTATAATAAGAGTAAAAGTAAAATAAATGGGAAGATGGGATACAGTTGGATACGTTGGCAAACGACAAACGACATCAAATCAATGAATACCAACTTAAGGATCATGAGAATCTGGGCACGCAACTAGTTTTAAACTGACTTACAAACTACGTACATTGGCAATTAAAAACCAATCAGTATTTCTCACTTTAGAGGTGTAAAACTCGTTTGCATAAAACTCATTAGATAGAATGTTTGATGCTCAAACTCAAACTTACACTAAAGCTAACATTTTAATGTATTTTTGACCTGCATTAATAATATTTCTATGTATCTTTGTAATCATAAAATTTATTCTCCATATAGATCAAGCCTTTTATAGTAAACTAGTAAACAATGTTCCATGCAGCTTCCTCAACCCCATTTTGTAGAGTAAACACTTGGTTTCATACTTTGGATTAGGATAATATAATATAAGCTAAGCTATGATGCAGGATATTTTAAGCTTTCATAAAAAACAGGCCAAAATATACTTTGAAACTTTGCAATTATCTGTAAACGTAAAATACAAGGACGTCACATATGTGTGACATGAAAAGGGTGCTTAGGGTTTCTAAAATGGATAACGTTTTGTATTGGTTGTAGGTGGAAGGACGCTATGGACGAATCGATGATTATATATTTTATTATTTAGAGAGAGGAGATTTCTATGCATTTCGATTTTTTAACTTTGAGCTTTATTTAAATATTAAGATTCTACGTCTACCAAGAAACATGAGTAGAGAGTTTGGAACATTATGGAAGGAGGGGGAGCATACAAGGAGATATTCAAATAAATCGTACAAAATACATGCATCGCCGGGGAGAGACCCGTAAATATTGTATGTAATGTAACTTTTTAACTTTTTGTACACTGTCCAATAATATTATCTCGTCCCTAATAATATCTCTTAAATGTATTTAACAATGTTGACAGCTTTCGACTTTCACTTCTTGTTTTTTGTTCATTCATAACACTCAATAACTTTTGAAATTATTTAGAGCTGGGTTGTTTGTACATTTTCAAGTTAGTGTGTAAGTATACATTTTCAGAAATTTGCTTCTAAAAAATCGCTATAATATAATACGAAAACATCAATCTATGAAGATAAATACAAAAAAATATTATGGATAGGAACACTATTTTATAATATTGTTCGGAAGCATTTCACCGTGAGATTTTCACGAGTTTACTATTCTCTTATATCCATTCAACTTTAATCCTAAAGAGTTATCAATTGTCACTCGTACAATCAGTAAAAGCAAAATTGAGCTCAACACGAAATTCCGTAAAACTAATGAATGTTTAAGACTAGTGTATTAGCTAGTGTGATGACTAGTCCTGTATTTGGCAATACGTCTTCAGCTCACAAGTGTGAAACCGAATAGCTACTACTACATATTGTATCCCAAATATGAATTTAAAAGAAATCGACAAGACTCTCATTCCGAATTTTTGGTGATTGGCACAAACTATTTTCAACGTTAGGAGCTTGTTATCTTTCCGTGGATGCCCTGAACTTCATGGATTGTCTTTAAATCACGAAGATAGTCGGCTTCCACGAATGCTTCGATTTCAGCTTGTAGTTTTAACAAGTTTGCTGTTGCAACTCTGGATTGGAATAGGGCATCTTGTACCTTTAAATCAAACCAAACGACACAAAATGTCAAGAGTTCACACAAAATATGACACCAGTTTCCAGCATAGAAAAGTATGTACTTTGATTGGGAATATAATGTGTTTTGTACAAACCTGCATTTGTGAATTGGAAAGTCCTTGTGAGAGTTTGTCGATTTTCTTTATGCTGTTGCTAATGACTGGTGTAAGGAACCTATCAAAAATGTTCGTTCTCAAAGATCGATTTCTTTCTTTATGCTTCTTTAGAACGGATGGATCCAATCTAGCGGATGACTTGGGAAGTATAATTCCTGAATTCAAGAAGTGACTCCAGCCAGACCCCAGTAATCTTCCTGCCGTGAAAGTAGACATTGAATCCTCGACCGAGTTTGAAGATATTGTGCTATCAAAATCAACTAGTTGTAGAAACAATAAAGCAACAAATTATTTGAATTCTTATTATTTGAAATGCATAAAAAACGCAAAAGGTTTAGTACATTCTATGTATAACCTTCTATGTCGGATTCCGGAGCCTCTCCACTTGAAATCATCAGAATATTTTCTCGTCCAACTCCATTCCCAGCATTCATAAGAGTGGGGTCATTTACTGGTACAACAACAACGGGTGTTTCATATTCGATGTCAATTTCTTCCTCTGACTCCTCGTCCTCCCCACTAACAATCAACTTTTGAGCAACACTAAAGGAATCCATGTCTATGACTTGACTTTTTCAAACAATATTTAATAAACTACTGCTGTAACTGACTCTGCTAATTAATCATCTCAGATCAAAAGATTTAGCTGCTTTACTTTTCAGTTTTCTTTGTGTCTATCAGACATCACTTCCTTGTAGCGCTTTGTAATTTCGATTTGCGTTTGCAAATTATGAAGATTTTCAATTTTTCTTTCCTGCCGTTCCTGCTCCCGTAAAATGCCCTCATGCAAGAATTGTCTGCAATATTACATTTACATTGCATATCCACTTGATTAAATATTAACCAAAAATTCAATCAATCTAGCCCCCATAAACGCCTTATATTGCTTGTCTGACTATATTATTACCTGTCCAAAACCTGCTTCCAATGAACGTATCCAACTATTCCACATGCAGCTACACAGGATGCAGCAAAAACTGACTTGGCCAGGGTGCTCATCCCCTTTGTTAAAGTTAAATTAGTTTCAAAGTTACTCTTTAATTGTTGCTTTTTGTTCTTATCTTTGCTTTAAAACTCATGAATATAGATTGGCACAATTAAAAGAACATTGAAATATTAATAACTTTTCCCTGTATAAGATTCCCTTAATGACTGCTAAAATAAATGTTCGTCACGGACTATTAATAATTAGAACTGATAAATACTGCACCTTTACAGTGGACTAATGAATTCAGTTATGAAGTTAAATATGAAATGTAGAACGAGCTCTTTATAAATAGCCCGAGTCCAATCAAGATCATGACCACGATTATGATTCCTACAAACATCATTTTTTTTAGTCGTGTGATTCAAGCAGCTGACGAACTGCACATAATCAAGCCAAATACTCAAATGTAAATAAATGGAGAGTAGCAGATACATTCATGCACATGTATTCAACCTTCACAAGAGGTAGCGCTAAAAATGTTTTCCAGCAGATGCAGATGTGAAGTAAATGACTTGTGTTGCTCTTCAGAAGCTGTTTTAAAATTCTTTTTTCTTTGGAAGTTTGGGAACAAAGATATTCTTTTTTGTGTGATTGTGACCTGTCTATTTTTCTCGTAAAACAGGAAAAGGCTCCAATAGTTTATTAGTGTATTTGTAGTAATGTAAAGTTATTATAAAATTCCAAAAGAGAATTTAATTTAAATATATATGAAGAATAAAAAATAAAGAAGCGGAAACGGAAGTTAAGAGTGGTGGGTTTGCAAGAGACGGTTTGGTGAGTATTCATTGACCTCTAGCAAATAAAAAATGGCTGCAAGTGACTGGCGTAATGTTAGGGTTAAAGAGGAACCTATGAGTGATTTTGAGGATGGTAGAGGAGGTTCCAGGTCTAGAGGACATTCAGGACAACAAGAATATGGACGTGGTGGTGGTGGTGGCGGAAGAGGAGATCGTCCTGATGGGAGAAGGGACAGACGGGAGCGACATTCACCTTCACCCCCGCCCACTCACAGTGGAAGCAGAAGACCAAATTATAAAACCAGTAGGTTTTCAAGATCGCGGTCGAGATCTCCAACTCGAGAAGGCGGCAGAGACAGAAGTAGTGGAAACGTCAGGAGGGATAGGAGTAGAAGTAGGGAGAGACCTTTCATCAAGGATGAGAGGGACAGAAGAAGACCACCGAGCAGGTAAAATTCTAGTTATTATTAAGATGAAGGTGTACTTGTTGCAATTTATTCAAATTGTTACTGATTTTGTTTACACTGTTTGTTGTCTCTTTGTTTAACTAGGGAGCGAGACAGAGAGAGATTAAATACGCGAAACGTTAAAATGGAACCCCCGAGTAGAAGCCCCAGCGCCAACAGGTGTCACAAAATCCTTTATATATATTTTAAATTGCACAAAATCCTTTAAATATATTATATATTAATCCTTTAAATGGCATAATTAGCATATTCTTGTATGCATATGGTAATAAATTTTATTTACTATTAGGAACCCTGAAAGCCGAGACCGTCGGGAAGAACGAGAACATAATCCTAGGGACGAACGCAGGGATCACCAAGGTCCAAGTAGCAGAGGAGGACCTCGTGATGGAGCTCGGGAGCGGGACTGGGATAACTTTTTTAATCCTAAAAGTGAAATGTCCAAGGAGGCGTTCGTGAAACGCGATAAAGATGAACAAGAGAGAAAAGAGAGACGAGGAGAAGAAGGAGAGTTTGGTAAAAACGAAGAAGGGGAGCCGGAAGTCCCAAAAGAGCAACCCAACTTTGGACTATCAGGAAAGTTAACAGAAGAAACAAATACGTTTCGTGGAGTCGTTATTAAATACAGTGAGCCCCCAGAAGCCCGCAAGCCAAACAAAATCCGTTGGCGTTTGTATCCTTTTAAAGGGGAGGAAGCGCTACCTGTAATGTATGTCCATAGACAGAGTGCCTATCTCCTGGGAAGGGATCGAAAAGTTGCTGATATTCCTGTTGACCATCCATCCTGTTCAAAGCAGCATGCTGTCATTCAGTACAGACTGGTCCCTTATACACGTCAGGACGGTTCCAAAGGCAGAAGAATAAAACCCTACGTTCTTGACCTGGAAAGTGCAAATGGTACTTATGTTAATGGAAATAAAATTGACCCCAAACGTTACGTTGAATTGTTTGAAAAGGATGTACTAAAGTTTGGATACAGTAGTAGAGAGTATGTTTTATTGCATGACGAAAGCAAAGGTATCGAAGATGATGCGTCGGAAATGACTCCTGATTAAAATGCCATTTTGCTAATTCGAAACAAAGCAAAGACTGCGAGGGAAACAAATTTTAGCACATTTAAGTATAAGCACGATGTATAGTAAGAAATAAGATGTATGTTTCTTATTATACATCGTGGTATAAGCTTTTTTGGTTTTTATATGTATAATTATTTTGAAGAATAAAGTCTATTGAATAGAAAGAATAATCCGTCTGTAATCTACTGATTTTGAAAGAGATGCAAAATTAACTTGAATGAAGACGGTGGATTTGGAAGGAGATCATGGTAGATACGATAATTGACATGGACGTACTAAGCCTTCTTTTTTTGTTTAATCTCCGCTCCAGCATTATTAACCAGTAGTTGACAGTGGCACTTTAAATGTAGTTTACATCCTTTCCACAAAAATAAATGCCGGCACATTTAATTTATCACGAAGAATATAATTTTATTAGATTTCATAAAATGCATAATTTAATACATTTTCTAACTTCTTACATTTTTGTTAATCTACAATCTATGTTAAAACTTAAGTATTCATTTGACAATGAATTCCATGCATGCTCTTTTTTATACAATAATTTACAATAGGAACAAAATACCGGGATTTTTCATACATTATCAAGAAACAATTAATGATAATGAATAAAAATTGTGTGTTTTTATAAAAACTAAGTAATCTAATTATTATAAATTAAAACTAGTATCAATTATGTATTTAGAACTAGGTACGCGGTTGAAAGCATACTTTGTCGTTTATATAAATAATTCGAAAGTTACACGTTTTATGGGAAGCAATAGCCAAATGTTGATATCATTCCAACATTGGTTATAAATTATTAAATTGCCCATAATAACGAGTCAAAGCAAATTTGCTTTAAAAAAATTAATCATACCCAATTTTAAATAGTCCAATGGTTGAGAACATTGTTGTACTTGAATAGTCAGTAAATTAGTAACATTAACTGAGAATGACTAAGAGAAAAAGAAAGTCTATATAGGAATATATTTTGACTTATTTTCCTTACATTTTGGAGCTTATAATAATTTTTTTATGTCATTGTAAAAAGTATTCGATGATAATTTAAGTCATTTTTCCAGTTTCTTTTAACTTTAAATTAACACTAAAATTCACAAGGATTACCACAAACTTATAGGTAATGCATTAATCGTAATAATAATAACTTTTTTAAGTACATACCTAAGTATACATTGTATTAAAATTAGATATAAATAATACTTAATATTCTCTGAGATTTGGTTGGTAACATTCTACAAATCGGACACTGCATATCAATAAGGCCTCCATACACCGATACTATCCGCTGAACCAGCCGTTTGTACTTGACTACTGGCTCCAGTAGAACCCCCTTCATTACTACTTCTTGCTCCAGTAACCTCTCCTCCCAAATCATCGTGATGACCTCCATTAGAAGCCATTTTAGCGTCATGCTGTTGCTGCTGCTCCGACTCGGATTCTTCATTCGCCCCAAGTTGATGATGGTGAAGAGTGTGATGATGATGATGAGGGAAGGAGTGGTGATGCCCCAACAAGTGAACATTTCCGGTGGAGCCCATTCCAGTTCCATTTGCAGCCGCCGCCAAAGACGACAATGAGTGAAGAGAGTTCGATGCATACATTGCTGAAATGGTTAAATCTGACTTTTCGATAAGGGGAATCATTCCTGAGCCTGCTCCAACAGAACTGGCAACTGCTGATGGACTACAAGAATATAAAACATTTCCAGTAGCCGACATCCCACCAGTTCCACCACCACCAGTGCCTGCAGTAATAGCCCCACCTGAGCCAGCTCCATAATGATGGTGGTAGTAAGACGAGAGATTATTGCTGGAGTTGTAGTAACTCGATGAGTGGTAAAATTGAGCATGAGGATGATGATGAGGATGACTGGAGGGGTGGTGGTGATGATGAGTGTAGGCTGAAGAGGAGTGAGTTGGAGATGAGGAGCTAGTATTCTGAGATGTTGTCGACGAGCTCCCAAGTACGCTGTTGTGATGAATCGGACTGGTTGATGCAGTCATGTGGTGGTATGTTGTGCCAGCGCCAGAGGAAGACTGGTTTTGACTGACGATGACAGCAGTGGCTGCGCCACCACCTCCAGCGGAGGCACTGCTGCTGAAGTAGTCTGCTGCTGACAACGGGTCAGAGGTGGGAATATACGCTGTTAAGATTAATAAACACATTAATGGAACTTTCAACAAAAAGATTCATATTTTTATTACAATTTAATAAATGTAAAGTTATTATACCTGTGGTAAATGGTTCTCCCGTAATATCAGCATAAGCACTCTGAGCAAGGTTTGTGTAGGAGCTACCTCCAACGGCAGTTGTACCATATGCAGAGGTTGGCCAACCGGATGCATCTGTCGGATATGTGATTGCATTTGGCACCTCTGCGCAAATCAACAAACAGACAAAATTATGTAGAAGGTATATGATTTAGGATAACGCACAAAATTGTTTAGTTGAGAAAGCATAAATTGAGACTCTTTGAATTCGGATTTCATGCAAGAGTAGAAATAACGGAGACAGTTGCGAAGCCATATCATCTCTCACCAACACACTTAAATCATTAATCTGCAAATTATTGGGTGTCCACTACTGTCCATATAGCCTATATGGCAAACACAAATTGTGATTCTAACAGTTCTTTCCTTTTTTAAGATCGATTCATCCGGTAGACTTGTGAGTAATGAGTACGCGTGTCAATCATAATCTTATTAGTAGGAGCCCAAGAGAGATAGAAGAACACGCAAGACCACGCTAATTGAGGTTATGGTTATACGAATGTAAACAGTTAGGTAGTTATAATGAAATTGAAGGTTCAGTAACCAGTCACAGCAGAAAAACTCACGCATGCAGATATATACCTACACCTTTTCCAGTAAGCAGGGTTTTCATATGAAAGAATCTCTGCGTGTAACCAAAAAAGACTACAGCACGTCTCACGATGCCCCACATGAGTGTTTTATTTACGGCTGGATAAGTGGCCACAAGAGCAAACAGTGTGAAAACCATAATAACCATGATGGTTTTTTTACTGTTATTCGGTTTTGGTTTGTTTACAAATTTTCAAATTTAAAATAAGTTTTGTGGGCTGGGTTGGTAAACGAAATATGTATAATATATGCACAAAATGAAAATGACAACCCACAAGACTCACAATCAGAACAACAAGCAAAGTGTGGCATTCGATTTTTTTGCACACGCATTTCATTTTTGATTAGATTCAGTCTCGGATTGCCTAAACTGACATTTGAAAATTGTTACTAGAACGTACAAACCACAAAATCAGTAGTATCAG
>JAQIWO010001373.1:0-10392 GCA_034695405.1 Entomobrya muscorum | reverse complement strand
CCAGTTGGATTGATGTTGTCTTGTGGTTTAAACTTTCTCTAAATAAAAAAAGAGTTCTCGAATTGTTCTCGTATTACAAACAAGTGTGTGATAAAATCGAGTAGTAATATCACAAAATTAAAACATGCGCAAAAGTAATACCTTTTAAAATCCCCACACAATTAAACATCATTTACCATATTGTGCTTGAAAAAAATTATCATATTTATCAAGATACAAAAGTCAACAGGGATTTCTACCTGTTTTATGTGTCGGAGAAAGTATTCAGAACTTTATTAGTATTCATGCACGCAGCGATCTATCCAACAGCGACCATTTCCAAGAAATATTTTGATTGTGCTTTTACTGGTGTGCTGACTGAATTACTTTTTGCTGAAATATTTATGGGAGCAGTTGCAGAAAATCCCAGAGAACAATAATTTCATAAACATGACATGCAATAATACCAACTTCAACTCTTTTTGCCCTTTCTCTTTTTTACATGCAACGAATTTTCCTGCTTCGTGCACAAGCGAAATATTTTTTTTTGCTTAAGGGCACAAGGAGGGGTGCAATAAAAAACAAAGCATACGCATGTATATGCATATATAGCGCAATATATTATTATTCATAATGCAGAAAAACAAGTTAGTAGAACAAGAGAGAGTGCCATGCTATTCTTTTGTAGATTGCGGATGTAAACATGTACATTCATTTACATTCAAATGTATATCCCCATTTTATTATGTAAATTGAGGCGACGAGACTTGCTCCGCACGAAGAGATTAAATTTGACCTATTTCTTCGAATGTGCATATATTCTGGAAAAATCCCCATCTACAATGGCGTCAATAAACCGTATAAGGTAGATATTGTGCTAGCCGTGCAGAACACTTTCAGAGTGAACACATTTATGCAATCTAAAGATTTACAATCTTCGAGGGGACAAGTAAATTTTGCATGTCATATAGTATGAATTCACAAAGGAGAAAGGAGGATTACAAATGCTTTTAGATTTTTTTTCGCAGCCGAAGCGTGTAAAACGGTTGCTTATATAGTATCGTGAGTCATTGTTGTTGTATCTCTAAGAAAAAACTTTAAAGTCATCATATATATGGATGCCTACACTCCCAGCCCAGCCCTCTGGGCACACATCCCGGTTAGCATATTATTATCTTTAGCCGTAACGTTTACGGTTACAAACGTCTCCTTTCGCTGCTTTCTCCGCATTAAGTATTACAAAATGAGTAAACATTTCAACAATTTCTTTTCTGTCGACGTTTCCATTGTTGTATAATGCGCAATATATTTAGGAGCCGACAATCATCATGATTTTATATAAAATGGATTTTGCTGAATTTGAATAGAGCTCAAAAGAAGTGGGCATTATTTTGTCTTGAATAACGCTACAGACCAGTGCTATTTGCATATACATATTTCTACTGGTTTTCCAGAAAAGGAAGGAATAAAAACATATAGCATAAAATTTGTTATTCTAGTGGGAACTAACAATAGGTTTATAATATTATTTCAATGTACATACATCATGAAGCAGCAATCAGAAGCATCATATCAAAAGATGCGGGTAACTTAAAGAAGAGAAAGAATTTTCTCTCAATTTCATTCAAGTATGGCTGGTTTTACTTCCCGCGTTCATACATTTTACTTCGCTGGCTGTCTACTATTTTAGTATTATGTCGTTTGATGAGCATATAGGGATACCCACTTGCAGAGCAAACCGCTGGCAGTAGAGTGGTCGTCAACAATCCACTTTTAAAGTGTAGATTTTAGATATCTCTAGTTGGTAATGCTGCTGCTGTTGTTCTTTTCTTTCTGTTATTTCTCCTCTGGTACAACGATAGCTATCTCATTTGCTTGAAATTTTGTAGCGAGTCAGAACAAGCCTTACTATATATATAAACAAGAAGAAGTAAGAAAACAGAATTTCCTTGGAATGGTCTCTACTCCATGTCCGCGAAATTATTAAGAAAGAGAGCGGCTGTAAAAACAGCAAAAAGCATTCTTTAGGCATCCATTCTCGGATGAAACATATATATCCACTCCCTTTCACAGGAACATAATAATAATATCGCATGCTTTACAATGAGAAGGACACTTTTACACTCTGAGATTATACCATGTTATTATCCATTTCTTTCAGAAAGAAAAAGACAGAGAAAGTAAAGTCAACAGGATGATCATATCATCATGAGGATGGGACTACGTGTAAAAAAGGGTACACAAAAGAAGAGGCGGTTACGGAGCATAAAGTTTATTCTTTTGTCTCATGTGCATGTATTATATATGTATAGAAAAACAAGTTAAGAAATCCTTACTCATTCTTCTCACTTTCTCTCCTTCCATTCTTCGCTGGTCGTCATCATCACGATCATGATGTTATAACCGAAACTATGCAACATCTTGAAGAGCCTTGTTGTGTAGCATCAAGAAGACGTAATGTCTTACTACACATTTTGTTGCGGAAAAACAATAGGATTTTGTGCTAAATGTAAATGTGCTCTCATGCATTGTCTTCTACTACGGACTACGGTACAGGAACAACAATGTCTTAGAGATTTCCTCTCCAATCCAAGTGGCTATAGTGCTTGGAAAAGCTACCGCTACAATGAATTTTTAGCCAATGTTCTCTTCCGGACGAACGTACAAGTATACATCACGCTTTATTACTTTATTAAGTATCGCTCTAGTAGTTTCGCTTTGATTTCTCACGGTTAGTCTGTGTGTCCTCTTAATACTAGCAGAATGTTTTTCAATGTGTTTAACCTTCGTCAGTGATCAGCGAAGGGATAAATAAAAAGAGCATAGCGAACAGGAAATTCTTATTTTGTAAAAACGATAGATCGACTCGACTGTCTGTTAAACGTCAATTTTCTCTATGAAAGTAGCAGGTTTAGCAGGTTTAGCCCTTTAATTAGAAAAACTATTCATAAAAATTGCTTGTATGTTTAGGGCGAGTTTCATCAACATAACGAAACAAAATGTGCTAGCTCTATGTAAAGAAGTACATCTTTGTTGTTTAGAAGGCGCTCACTAGCTTGCTCACTCACATTGTATGATGATCACTGTCTCTAAAGAGCAGAAGCATGCCGTAAAAAATAAAATATGTATGCCGGCATACATTTTTGTTTTGCTTGTGCTAGAAAACAAAATAATTCAACTTTGCAGTCATTTTTGTTCATTTTATGTACATATCCAATGGGTTTTTTTTTTAATTTTCATTATCGGAAGTACAGCAGATACATTTGTAATAAAAAAAAAGAATCATGACCATGATCATCTTAGTCATTATGATTCATAGCAAACATTATTCTCTCTGATCGTTAGAATTGTACTGCTTTTACTCTAATGCTAGTGATACTCTATCATATTTTTTATTTTTTATTTATCAAGTAAAATATTTTTCTAACATCTGGAAGTATTTGGAATTTTGTCGGTGTTTCTGGTTGCAGTTTCGCTTCTTGATTCATCTTTCTGGAATGCTAGTTTGAAATAGTTTGCGTTGAAGCAAAAGTGCCCTGCTCAAAATGGGGATTTCTTTTTGTCCAGAACTTGTTATTTTTTCATTCATTGCAGCTTAGGTGTGGTACCAGAAACAACAAAAAAGCTCACCAAGGACCAGAGTCTAGCAACAATAATATTGTTTTACCATGATATCATCCAGCCATGCTTCTCGACATTTGTATTTTTATAATTAGCCAAGTTGCCCAGTTTTCACATTCTCAGCAGTTGGAGCTTATCACAATTACTACCTATGCCTAGAACTCGACAATTTACAATTCCGATTTTAATAGAACTTCAACAAATGCAGGCTAGAATACCATTTTCCAAAATCTTCCACACAATGAAATGATTCCAATCTCTTATTTACTTGTTGCAATTTTCTCAACACAAAGAAACGAAAAGATGAAATTTATTTCATAGTAGTACGCTCAGACATTTGACCTCTGGTAAGCAATACTGATTGTTAGGAATGAAAGACCAGAGACCATACATCTGCAGTAATACAAGGCATATAAGAGTCACGGCTTATGTAAAAGTATTCAAAAGCAAGACACCGTCCCTATTCCCTGATAACGTTGGTAACTGCTCCATTTTGTACTAAAAATTATCTAAGCAAAATAAACTTGCATTGTTTTGCCTAGTATACTTGCAATTTGGCTGTTCTCCTTCCCTTAAAGTTTAAAGTAAACTAATGCATATATGACCTTAAGTATAGGTGTTTACGTGAGTAAATATTTTCATAGTACGCTATATATGTAAATTAAGTCCGTACTTTCACCGGATTAAAATAGAATGAGAATGAATTGATGGTGTTGAAACTGGGGGCTGGTGATGATGATGATGTAATTTTACAATCAACTCCCTCATCGTCAGTTAGCCGTCTGCCTAATTAGTTTATGTACATGATGGGAAAACTTTTTTTAATAGAACTATCTAACTAGAAATCTCTCCTCTCTTGTTATTTGTTTGTTGAGAAATTTGCTCTCCCATTCTGCTTATATCAGACTCGACTATAGCCAGCTCGAATCTTTTTCTTTCTCCATCATCGCATTGCCTTTCCCTACAAAAAAGTTTAACAGGTCATGAGTGCTGGATTTGTTTTGTTTTCTGCTGGTGACGAAGCCGATGCTTTCTTGGAGATGGGAAAATTGTGGTGCGCTTTTGCTGGTAGTGCTAGCACATGTTTAGTGGTCTTTAGCATGTGCTTTATATATTATGCAGCAATATCTACACAACTTTTACTGGGAACGAATGAAAGTTTGAATGGGTTGAAAAGTTAGTGCCAGGCCACTAGCTCTGCTGCTTGTGTTTTTAGTGTACAAGAAATGTGAATTAAGTTTAGAATATCTTTCTGGTAAACATAAAAAGCAAAAAGCAGTGACATTGAATTTTCATACCCCCGTATTTTTGGTTTCCTCAAAACAGCTAGGTTGTAGGTCATAGAAGAAAAAATGTTTACACATTTCCCCAATTTCTGCATCCATACACCTTAGTTTAATTAAACATGCAATACTGCATTTTAATCTACCAAATAAAAAAACGATTGTAGTAGTTGCTTTCATGTAAACAACTTCCATAACTAAAGACAAGTTTTGTCCCTAGACATTTTACATGTATGCACCCGCAGACCGTATTTGTAACCCACTCGTGCGGTAGTCTGGATGTCAAACAACTCAAATAAGAAAATGAAATCTCTGGGAGGCAGACTGTATGGGGTAAATAATATTCTTGATAAATATGATCGAAAATTACATTTTCCATGATGTCAATCTTTCCTTTGCTCATGAAATTTCAAAAGGAGTTGTAGCATTCTTCAATATGTCTCACGTTGACCCTGATGATGGGATGCCTATAGAAGTAGAAGTCGAAGAGTATAAAAAACGGAGATAACCGTGATGGGTAATAAGGAGACAACGGTAAGAATTAATACACAGTAGCAACTACAAGCGATAATCATACACCTACGTTTTATAATAACAGCCAATAATAAACCCTCCTTTCTATGTAAAAGCAAGTTCCTGGCATACTTCCCTCTTTAAGGAAATTAAAAACACTAATAATTGTTCAAAATCTCACAAATATTACTTTACTTACTATGATTATAAAAAGGAAGTACCTAAATAGCTTTGATGTAGGTGTTGTAGGCTTCCGTCCGGAATTAAAGCTTAGAAAGAAACATCAGTGTCTACCAACTACCATATAAAGTCAAATATGCAACAATTTTGAGAAATTTCAAGACATACATATATACCATTATAGGTACATTTTTCTTCTTCCACAGTGTCATGAAATATTATATTACCCTATATCACAACCTCTCTCTTATGTATTTATCGTTCAACCTTATGTTTATAGAAGCAAAAAAGAAATCTTCATTCGTAGCCATAAAACATTTCTTTTCGTTTCTTTTATTCTGTACTTGGCCAAAACAGAGTGCCAATGTTTGATAACGGTAACACTATAACATTCTAAGCCTCCGACTGCACCATTTTCTCATCCTCATTCTCAATGCAATGTTAGTTTCGGAAATTATATCTGAAAGGGGAAAATGGAGCAAGCCGGAATGAAATGACTTATTGCTTCACTTCTCGTTTCTCACTAGAAAATGCGTACATTCCATCTCTTCCGAAAAGCATCCTGTCATTCCTCAGAAAAAAAAGAAAGTCTACTCTGCATTTTGCTTTAGCTAGTATAGTGCCTACATTACATATGAATGTGAAATGTGGCGATGGGTTGTGACATGTGAAATGCAAAAAAAATAACGTGACCGCTGTGACTTACTGTAAATCTATGCTATGTTTATGTATTATGCTTTGTTCAAGCAAAACGCGTTGAACGCGATGATTTTTTAAAAAGGCTGAAGCCCTTTGCATACGTATGTGTTACAAAAGCGTTTGTTGGTATTCTTGTGTTTTTTATTTTAATTCTAGCTCCTTCGTCGTTGGATTGTTTCATCATTATTACCATCATGGCTTGCATACGGTACGTGTACTAGTAATGCTTTTGCATTACATCACTGTACAAAAAAGCGTACATATAGAGTTGCAGCTTTTTTTTCTGGTGAAAGGTTGAAATACCCCTTTTAAAGTAGATGTGATGTGATATGAAGTGCGCTTTTTTTGTAAATGTTGGCACCACGAGAAAATAATAATACTGCAGTGTGCTATGATGATGCTCTGCACTGCTGTCCTGTTTTATATCTATCTGGTTGATGTTACATATCATTATTTTCAATGTCTGGGTATAATATGTATACCACTGTAAAAACCTTAAACATTTTTTACATTCATAATAGTCTTTCCAATTCCAGCATACACAGTGTAATGGATGTAGAACTTTCTACTCCATTAAATGGATTTTTTTATAATATTCTGTACATTGCATATAAGTAGACCACTGACAACAAGACCAGAGAGTACAAAAATGGGAGGCGATGAAGTGGATGCTGCATATAGATATGAATTTTACAGACCACGCATGCAGGCTATATGAGAAGAGTGGAAGGAATATTTGAAGACAAGAAAGAAGGGCTGGAAATCAAGATCTGCAGCTAAATGTCCTTTTTAATGTTCTGTTATTATACCTATGTCTCTAGCCTCAAAATTATAAAAGGAGATCCAGAGTGAAAAAAAGTCACGTTGGTCGGACTAACTATGGGTGTCATTGAATAAAGCATAATAATATCTTTTAAATATACTATGTATACATTTTTTTGAAAATGTTTATCGCAACGTGTGACAGTGTGGCCTAATGGCTGCATCGAAGTCACTATATAATATACATTTGTATTTGCGGAGAGACAGAGGAAGAGAGAGAATGGTGGAAAGGAACAGTGGTGATTATTGTTATTGGTTGAGTGGACATATAGTTTTTATTATTGTCGTTGTTTGGTACAGACATGAGTACAAACGAAGAGAATCATTTCTGGAAGATCAGATATGCTGCAAATATTGCAAGTGCTAAGGCACGAACGAACTTCTGTAATAATTGTGCTTTTACACACAAGTGTGTTAAAACCAGTCGTATAATATCACCCACCAAGCATTCTGTGTAGGGAGCGACAGTGTAAAAAGCGAAGAATTCTGAATCAAGACAGGGTAATAATAATATTCATCTGCAGGCGACTACTCATGAACATTTCCTTATAAAACTTATTCCTCTCCACTCCTAAAAAGTTATACTGACCGAGACTCCAAGAGAGTAAAGCTCTTACTCGTAGTTTCGAAGTGCTACTTAACTCGAGGGGAAAGGCTTGAAGCATCGTTCCATCAACATAATATTACATAACTTAATGATGATTATCACCACGAAAACCACCATCTCATTTCATTTTCAGTAGCAATGAAATTCTCTGTCATTTTATGTTCAGCGCTTTATCTTGTGAATCTTACTTTTCAGATGTTGCTTCAACGCAAACGCCGCTATTTCGTTACCTGTTGGGTAAGCGTTCATATTCGCCAGAAACGAAGACTCTCCTAGAATAGTTTTCGACACTTTTCATCAACTTTTTGCGCTGTTACTTCAAGTCTTGGTGACTTCAACTTTTATGTTATCATTTTGTCATTTCTTTTCTTTGTTAATTTATTATATACCAGAAATTGCAGACTGTACTTATCACAGAGCACAATAGTATGAATAGCTTCTAAAATTAACAATAATTATATTGTTTTAATGCTGGATAATATTATCATGTCTGCGTATTCGAAAGCAGAAAGAATGGTAGAAATAAAAGGGTATTGTTCGCCCACTGTCGACAACAATCTTAAGGTACAGTGAAGGGTGAAGAAACAAACACTGTTGCTTGTTCTTTTAGAAAACTTTTTTACGTACTTATTATTATTCTTGCCCATTCCATCTCTACCATAACATAACCCGTAGATAATTTCATATTGTACAGCGAACGTAAATATACACGGCTTCATTTCACTCGCTTTTTAATAGTCTAAAGTTCCCCAGCGGACTTTGTCAGGCTTTCTGAACGGAACAATAGAAGATGGAGTGAAGGCACTATATACACACTGTTGAATATAATTGTAGTTGAGATAATATACAAAGAAATTGAATACGAAAAAGAAGCGAGAAAAAAATCCAGCCAAACGAACCCAATAATTTTTACTGTGATATTATTACTATTTTTATTATTATTGGTACCGGTTGGAGCGCCTAAATTACAAAGAAGTAGATTTATCATTGAACCAACTTAGAAGCAAAAAGAAATTGTCTCTTTCACTAGCATTCTTTTCTTCTTCTCTCAATGTAAATGCAATATAGAAAGTGGAAAGATACAGCAGTACAGAATTTTCTCAATCTAATATAGCTGCCACCTTTCTCATTCTTTTGGAATAAAGAAGTACAATTTTACATGCTAAATTGAGTTCTACTTTACTCATGCAGCCACGGCTCACAGTTTATGATATAGAGTGCTGTACTTTGCGGGTAAAATGAAAAAAGGAAATCTTATAGAAAAGAAATCATTTTCTTTTTCTGCGTGCCCGTTTGAATTTTTGGATAAAACCAACGGTTTGAGTACAAGAAAATGAAACACAATACGAAATCCCAACTGTATGAATGCCGAGAAAAAGACTAAAAAGCAAAAGTAAAAGACATATTATTAAAGTTGATGAGAGCTGTACAAGGAGATTCCTCGAGTCAGTTTTGATTGGAAAATTACATATAGGATGGAATTATGTAAATGTATTTTATATATGAATCGCTTTCACTACTTTTAAAGAGTTCCGGCGCTTCAATTTTAGCATACACTGGCTTTCATGCAGAAATCGTTAAAAATATATTACGAAATTGTATACCACGAGAAAAAAACGAGAAACATTTTCACTGTGCAAAAGCGCGTAGCTCCATATCAAAGAATGTACCCCAATACCCAATACGTCTTACGTTATTTTTTTTTGCAATAATAATAATACCAACTCGGAATATAACCATCATAAACTTTAAGTAGTGTCACTGGTAGTGGTAATAATAATAAGAAAGAAAGAACTAATACCTTTTGCAATTTCAAATGTCCCTCAACCGGGGTTTTATAAAAAAAATGATCATGAATTTTCGATGAGGTATATAGATAGACTTTTCACTCTTAGAAAAATAAGAAACTCAACCTGTTGTTGATGTAAGTGAACCTACCTCATACAAACATGCAACATTAAATTTTTTTTCCAGAGTACAAACACACGTTTAGAAAATGTTGGAATGCTAGAATTTTATGATATTATTGCTGCAAGTGGTGTGGTAGTAGCATAGTAGTAGTGGGGGGAACATAAAGGGCGGATTGCAAACACTATATACCAGTCAATTTAACAATGTCATGATATTGTGTCATATGCATTTAGTATAGGAATTTATATAATTTTCCTATAATATTATAAGCACATGGAACAACACACTGTTTCTTTTTTTTACATGACAAAACGCATGTTTCCTTCCATAAAAAATCCAATTCCACACGGTCCTGAATTCCATTCCTTTGTCATTTCCTTTTTTCTCTGTCTTCCTATTTTCTTTCTCTCTGTAGCCTCTATATTTTTGCATTTTCTTTTTTACTGCTCACATAATAGAGAGCAGCAGAAAATCACTCAGCGGAGAAAATGCTTTCAAGGAAAGTTCCATTAATCGATGGCAATATATAATGCCACCAAAAACAGACAAGTTCGTATTATGCACCAATAATATTATCTGTACCCTCGATGTCCCCTTCATCTTCATTTTAATGCTCGATAACGAGAAAAAAAACGTCTTTATACTTTCTCTGACAATGAGAGAAAGGCAATAGAATATGTACACTCTATGCACGTATATTTATACATGTAGTGTTGTTATTATTGCTGTTACATTGAACAATAAAATTGTGGGACCTGAGATGGATTCCATTATGCG
>JAQIWO010001372.1:0-10392 GCA_034695405.1 Entomobrya muscorum | reverse complement strand
ATCTCAGAAAATACAGTATTTTTTCATCCTCAGAAAAACAACGCACGACAAAGCAAATCCCGAATATCATGACATATTTTTCTGCTGTCTTAATTTCCGATAATTTTCCTTTCAGGATCCCAACAAGGCGTAAATCAATCCCGAGCACCCCGCCCCATTGTAAACAAATCAAATCATAAAACAGCACCACACAAAATTCCTAACCTTAAATATCTTAAATAACCTTAAGTCCATAATAATTAGTTTATTGCACTCATCCCTTTTCCCTCCGTCGAACTTGTTGACCAACTCGCTAATGATATTATTAGTTTACTATTCATGTTTGTATCAATCTATTCAAGCAAGAAAAGAGGATTAGGACTTTTTTGGAAGTTTTACGATACCCCAATAAAATCATAAACATATCATTCTCGCACTCTTCATTTAGGAGACAAAAAGAGTAGCATACAAGATCATGGCTTACCTAAATGATCGGCAATAAATTGCGAGATAAAAAGAATTGTTTTTTTTTTCAAAAGAAAAGCTCATCTCTTAAAAAAATAGAGATAGAAACTATTTCGCTAGCTTTTCCAAGAAGACAATGGAGCCTAGGCAAATAGTGGTGTTCAGAATGTATTCATCTGGAATGGAATTAGGGACCACCTGGTGGAGAAAATGACAAAAAAGCTTCTTGTTGACCAGCAAATACGAAAAATTGGTAGTAGAGGGTTTACGTGTGAGTGAGTGGGTGGTCAAATTGGTTGGCTTTTGGCTGAATGTCGCCCTGGAAAATATGAAGTTTAATTCTACGGATAATGTTACAGAAAACCTAAAGGCTTCGACACCGTTAAAATATTTTGTGAATTTCATTAATCGATTTATGGAAGCAGAAATAGATACGCACTTTTAGCACATTATGCCGTATACCAACTTTCAATAATTTCTTTACTCTTTCCGTGATTCTGAGCAAGCTAAAAAAAACCGCGCACATGTCCCCAATTAAATCCGACCAACCTAATTGACAAAAAAGTTTTTAGCATTCATTTGGAAAAACACAATTACATAACCCACACATCAACTGAATGACCTTACACATCTGCTCTAAAAAGATTCAGACTTTTTGATGGATCATCCTAAAAACTTAGATCACATTTTTTTACCCAACACTTTTTTATCCATTTTCCAGCTTGATTGATTCCCATGAAAAAAATCCACACACAAAAAATATAACACGGTCATCAATAATTTAGGAATCCGAAAATATCACAAAAAAATGCCCGAAAATTAAGGCAAAAAAATGTGTCATCATAATAAAAAAAGCATCTGAAAAAGAAAGAAATCAATCGAGTGAAAATGTTAACGATGATGCGTTATGTGCAATAATGCTAATCGAATTCATGTTTGATGTTTCACCGCAATCACTATTTGGTATTTTCAGATGGTCATGTTCACGGAAAGGAATTATGATTGTAGTGGTGATGACCTTTTAACGCTAAAAAACGTAAAGATGAATCAAATGACATGAAATTAAGTTAAAATCTCATCAATTGATACCACCACCACATATTTAATAATACTCGTAAAAATCCAATTTATTCAGCGTGAACACGCATTCGGCTGGATTGCTAGATTTAGATCGCATTTTTAAACAGGTTTTTCGTCTGAATTACTTAATCGAATTGACAGGCTTGAATTACACACGTTTGTGTATGCTTTGAAAGCATGTCTATCGATATGATAGCACCACAAAACCATAAACCCATCATCCACTGCACATGCCAATATCATGATGGATGCGTTACACTATTTATTTCCGTGTTTTCAGATGAGCTTAAAAACTTGTATTTAAAAAAAATAATAATCAGGAATAATATTATTATGTGGGCAGCAGCCCGAAATTATCTAAAGAGATTATATAAAATATCAGATTCCAATCTTCATCGATAATATTCAAATATGCAAACGTCAGATATCAGGTTTCGCTACGGTATTCATTGTCAGTACAGTTATGCCGTACATTTGACATTACCAATTGTAAACCCTATAACCAGTAACAAAGTCGCAAAGGCATGCAAATAAACAGTAATAACCTATTATTTTGGACCCAAACATTTCCCATCTGATGCAAGCCTTTCTTCATCATGTTTCTTTTTTATCCATGTGGTAAATCAATCTCTGCCTTTTTACATGTCACCATTCACTATACATGAGAACACAGAGAAAAAATATTACAATGGATTTGCATATGAATCGATTATCCTCATGCCATTTGGTATGCGCTATGACTTTATTATTAACACGGCGAATATTATTGTTGAAAAAATAAAAGTTTCACAAGTTTGACACACAATCGCATCCTTTTTTACTTCCCATAATCCCACCATCATAAATCCATTTTCAGATCATTTAACCCGACCAATTAGGTTTGTACGATATGCAAATTTGTTTATTTCGTTCACATGAAAACGTACGAGAATGTAATAAAGAAACATAAAAGATAAGATCATTTAACCTGTCAAGTTTTTATGGTTCGGCCGGTGGAAATAAAAGCAAAAGTAACGCAGGTGGTGTCGCCGTCGTCAACACAATGGCACACGAAGTGAGAATGAGAGAATATTTAATATGTTTTAGAATAGTGAACAGAATTATGTCGAGATAGCTTCCTATGTTCAAAAACATATTTTATGGCTGTTAAAAAAGGAATTTAATCGACCCTGAAGTAACTAATTACCAGTAAGATTTTTAAAAGTTGAGTCTAATCAACATTCTGCGCTTTTACAAAGGTATTACAAAGGTGTGGAGTTGTCGTCGTGAGAAAAAGTGAGCAGAGTTTCAACAAACCCATCTGTAAATTCGAAATCCATTTACCTTCGATTCAGAAAATTTTGGAGTCATTTACGTGAACTTAATCGACCTTGAAGGAACTAATTAGTCGTATGTAACGATGACAAAAGTCGTTGCATGGAAAAAGTCTCAGGGTCATGCAAGCTTTAACGAATAGTTATTTCATGTGCTTTCTTTGTTGACTTTTATTTTGGTGAGTGTTCATGCAAAAAGTAGGTCAAACTAAGCCTGGAGACATAGTTAGTATTTTAATCGTCGTTTAAATCTAAAAAAAATTCTAAATCTTTAAAAAAAATTAATTAAATTCCCTTTTTACCCACCATCGGCATCCCAGTAACTAATTAGCAATCATCCTCCTCATCATTCACTCAACCATTCCATTCCTCTACTTATCCCCATCATCTCCAGCCACCCTGCAAATGAATATGTATATCGTATATCGTACACACACAAGCTAAGCCTACTATTAATAATTTTCATCCGCACGATCCTCATCTTTAACCTTCAACTCCCCTCCAAATTCCAATGTATCAATATTCAAACCGTATCAAACAAAATCTCAAAAAAAGCAATAATGAACCCAATCCATATCTCATTTGTTAAAAACTCAAACACTCATCCTCACATCATCTCGTCCCAATTCATTTCCTTGTATTCCTCATCTACACAGCAAAGCAAATTATTTAGTACGTGCTCAAGTACAACGAAAACAAATATCTACACTAACACCATTACCACCTACCTTCCTCAGGAAAATCCTTACACTACAAACCAGAGAGACAGAACTAATTTTTCACATCGCAGACACCTCTTCTTTCCCAACCTGAAAAAATGAAGTGCGTAACTTGTAATAATATCAATTCCAAACAAAAAAATACGCTTATGTTGCTTATCCCCTTTAAAAAAACTATACTAACAATGACAATCCCAAATAATAACACTTAATACTACTCTCCTCTCTTGTGTCTCCTCGGGAGAGAGTAGCTCTCATTTCAATTTTTCATAATATGCGATTGTGTATCTCATTCAGTTACACCAGCTCTCCCTTTTCATAACGTGAAAGTAAAGCAACTGATGATAAACGAGACCTAATTTATCTTGAATTCATTCTGTATTTTTTTTCGTTTCTCCTTCATCACATTGAGCAGTAGACACCAGGACAATAAAGGGTGTGCAAGTGTAAGCACAACTTTTTTCTTTTCCAATTGCTTAAAAAATATAACAAAATGTTGAAAAAAGGGTAAAAGCAGTAGCACAGCTCACGTCACTCAAAAAATAAAAATCCCCGAAAAAATTACCAGTTACACAGTTACAGTTACACACTCGTTTCTTTATCCACCCATCCTCCTGAACAAGCAGGAAGAGCCGGAAATAACAAAAAACTTTGCATCGCTTCTCCTTTACATGGTTTGCATAGATAATGAGCTAAAAGTACACTTGCCTCTTCCTGCACACTCTAATATTGTTAGTACCCTAATTTTTCATACCACTCACAAAATAGATAACAAATGCATTCCAGATCATGCATTCAAAAGCAAAGCACAAAAATACAATTCAGCTTAACAAAAAGCGATATGTTAAAAAAATACTGCCTTCTTTATTATGAAAACGAGACCTAATTTTTTACGAAATTCTTTTTGATGTTTTGCTGTCATTAGCATTTGCATAGGCCATTTTTCATATTTAAGTATCTGCATCATGTGTATTACCACCACTGGGTTTCTTGTTGAATTTGTTTTATGTGTGGTCTTGTGTGCTTTTAAGTTCAGAATACAAGAAATAGATTTTTGAACTGTAGAACTGAATCCACCATAAAAATCCAAATCTCGTATATTATCGATCCCCACCAAAACCTACAAAATAAACACTCTTAACAATATATTTAATATAAATCTTTCCAACATTAATGAATAATAGATACATGCATACATTGCCCACCACCAAGAATATTTAACTACGCCTCTCCGCCAAAAGAATAACGACCCTTAAGTAGCATAAACACCACAAAAGTATCAAGTGTGCAACAAAAAGGAAAGTGTCGCGCATCAAGTAGTCGTTGATTAATGAATCGTAACAATAAATCAGCTCTCCCTCTCTTCAGCTGCTGCGAAACATGCACTTGCATACAAAACACTTGTGTCTGTATGAAAAAACATTTCCAACTTAGTGGTTTTTTTTATCTCTGCAAACTACCGTGTTAGTAATGATGCTCCTTACAAACTAATCCGTGATAAATATGTCCTTGATTTATAACAAAAAATATTTTTCATAGCATGTGTTCACAATATTTAATAAAATGGAGAAAACAAATTATAAAATCGAACTCTAATGATCTTACGTAACGACACGACCAACTTCCACCACAACATAATTTCCTGTTCTCATTTGTTTTCCCAAACAGTACATCCTTCACGTCTACATTTTCTCATTGGCATTATTATTGCACGCGTGTCGAATCGTTCATAAAAATGGCTCATTTTCACATAAATTTCTCTCCATCAATAAAAAAAATTATATTTATAATGCATCGTTAGCCATAAAAACCTGAAAAAGTGGATCCACTAGATTTAGAATACGTATTTACTTATCAAGCACTAACGCAAACAGATAGCGCGCATGAAATTCATCACATCAAAATAAAATATTGGCTTACCAGATTACCCCCTTAGTCCCCATCCATCTCTCATGATATTGTTCCCTATTCTCCACTTGAACATTAAAAGAGCCAGGGAGACTTTTTTCTTCTTCTAAATACGTTTGATTCTGTGTGTCTAAAATCCCATGAGGATTAAATATACTAAACATCTTGTATATGTTGTATCCCCTACCAAGCTCTTATTCAAAAAAATATATCCAAATCCAAGCACTCTTTCTAATCATCTTCAACATCTTTTTCTTCTCGGTCGTACAATAAAAAACACAATTCGTCCTGCACTCGTCATCCTTTTCATAAAATACGCATTGTAACGGCATCCAAAATTGATATCGCAACAGTTTCTTGTTGAAAGAATTAAAAAAAGGTAAAATCAAGCTTCTTCTGTGTCATCTTGTCTGTCGGTATCATTAAACACTCAAATTCAGACATCTCCGAAAAAAGCGAGCAAAAATTTCCCCAGGAGAGATCAACAAGACATCAACACAACCTTTGTAACATGGCATTTTGCTCTCTACCTTTTCGTTTTCTTTGTTGCAACAAGAGAGCAAAAGTTTGTTGTCTGGAGATGTGAAAAAATGATCTGTCATGATCTGTTAACTGTAGAAATAGTCAAGGCAGAGGACAACCAACAGTGAAGGACGGTACGACTCCGTCGTTTCTCTGTCTTTTTTGAAGATTTTCTTCGGCTCAATGAGCAAATTACCAGAGGATAAAAAAGGAACTATTTTTTGAATGGAATAAAAGGTTTCTTTTTTTCTGAATAAAAAGAGACGACGATGTTTTTTCTAAGCATTCTGCAAGCTATATGTAATGATTAGTATCATGGTTCGTCCATGACAACTGAGAGAGCGTGGGTGGGTGAGTGAGGTTTCAAAAAATATCTTTCCACTCGTTACACGCTCTTGTCTGCTCATCATCCCCACTTATTTCTACCTTCTTCATCTCTTCAACTTACGGACCAGTCGTGCCCAACCCAACATACTTTCAATATTGGACAAATGCGTTTGTCTACTGATCAGGCTTTGTAATACCTAAAACCGTAATTATTTCTCGTGTCTTGAGCACACGCTCATAGACTCGTTCGCATTCCACATCTCTCTCTCTAACCGCCTCTTTCAGTTTCACCCACGAATTTTTTTCTTCTTGGAATGCTCAATGATAATTGAATAAGTGAAAGAAGAGAAAAATAGCTGGTGACTTTGTAACTTTCCCTGTGTCTGAAATACTTTTACAAACATCTCATGTTAGCCTTCTCAAACATAATTCAGAATTACTTATTCATTATTAGTCCTTGTCTCTCGAAAAGTACTGAAGCGAAAAGTGAGAGAAAGTAAAAATGGATTAGGACAAGGACACATTAGTTATCTGTGTATACATATACCCATGACGAATGCGACACACCCGAATTATATGCTTCTGTTGCATCTTCAGAAAATATTCATTTCCCAAATAGGAATTCGTAAACATTATCTCTAGCAAAATGTATTTGATTTTCTCTTAATGAAATCTTGTCACTTGTAACATGCCTTGCCTTTACCAACAAGATAAATAATTCTTTCAAGAACGCAACACTGCTCCTGCTGCATGTATTTATTATCATTTAGCTTTTCTCTGACAGGATTTTTGAAATGTGATTCAATTCAATTTAATTCCACCGAGAGGACAGAAGATGAAAATGAACAAAAATTAAGATTTAAAATCTGAGCTTTCATCTGTGGTGAAAATTAAGAAGACACGAAACCAACCAACTTGACAACTAAACTTTTAATATAGTCCCGCTATAAGAAAGCAGAGACGTGCTAACAAAGTGGATTCACAGAATCATGGTTCTACTCCAAAGAAAATCCTGCACTCTTTGAAATATAAGCTCTTGAGATATAAAAACCAAATAGTGCTTTTATACTATGTTAAAATCAGAATCTCCCTCACTTGACATCACAGAAAACCTTTTGTTTTGTTTCGTGTTGTGTCTGTCGGTCCCCCACCAACAGAAAGTCATGAGAGAAAATTATGACAGATTAAGTTCAAAACACACAAAGAGCATAGACATGGCACATAATCATAACAGCTCTCTATATAACTCATCATCATCATCAGAGGATTTTCTCGTGGAACGATAATGATGATGACGTTGGTAAAAGCTCAGAAACCGACCACTCATCATCAACCTTCTCCTGTTATAATGACTCAGAATGCTAAACCTGTATATCTAAACATTAAGTAACTCTCGCCATCATCTCCTCGAATGTCAGGTTTAATAATCCTCCAGAAATACTCACTCAGCTAATTCAATTTTTTACGTGAAGCTATCTCAGCTTGCGTACAATCTTGTTCCACCCCATCATCAAAAATGATAAGCTTATTTTCTCAATTCTATTCAGAAAAAAAATAATCTTGGTACAGATTTTTTTCCTGAAAAAAATAGAGTAGCAAGAGAAAGTTAACCTGTCAAGAAGCCAAGATTGATCCTTTGGGATTTTCTACTCATCATTGATCATCACCACATCAAATTTATTCGGTGAAAAAACATGTCTTTTTCAGCCCATTGAGCTTCTTATTTGTCGTCAATTTTCTCACAATATGCATTTTATTCTAAACGATACAGTTACTAGTATTGATGTACTACTATATTAAATATTATGAAAGGAGTATTTTCCATAAGGGAACATTTATTATTGGTTAGTATTTATTGTGAAGTGGGAGCAATTACTGGATTGGTATTCATATTGACAAGACGAAGATGAGCAGCAATGCTGGGGAAAGCGTTTGGTTTATACCATCACCCAAACAGAATCCTTTACTCACCACTCCCCATCACAATGATCCATCCTAATACCCGATCAAAGTCATTCGTAGAAAAAAGCAATCCATCAAATCACAGCATTGTCACGTTACAAGCAGATCAGCGAACAGGATTTCACTTTCTATGAAACTTTTACCACTTTTTATACTGCATCTATTCCAATCTCCCGTATGCTCACTGTCGAGCTTCCTCACATCATCATCATGTCATCTCCGAATATCGCCCAATCCGCTCCATAAATTAAAGTATTGACTCCATTCATTCATGTGGAATTATTATGAACACTATACACACACATATTTGTGGTCTTCCAGACACGACAAAAAGCTATTTTACAATATTACATCCATTCTATTTTCCAGTTTACGTTACACTCAAAACTTTCATCGCGATTATATCATCCTACTGATAAGCCTTTTCCTTTAACTTTCACAATATGTGCTACATTTTCCTCCAGTGAAAAGTACAAAAAATCAAATTGGAAAAAATCTTTGCGCACTCAATTTTCCGGCATCACCACCAGTTTTTCGCTCCCTTTGCTGTAAACTTTGTCAGATGGTGTGTAAATCCTATCAATATTATTATTTCGAAAAAGATACACGATATTTTCAATCCGCCTTCCTTCCGACTCAATTCACTGTGTGTACCAATATAACGTTTCATGCTCTGCTCCAATGGCAAATAACATTGAAAATATACTCTAAACTATTTGTACAAAAGAGAGGAAAGCTCCTATAAAAACAGAAATGATCCCTGCCAGCGATCAGATCAGAAAATTTAAACTAGTTTTTGGAAAATACACAGCTGTCGCAAATACCAAAAGTATCAAACCATTTTAAGTCCATGAAAGATAAATATTTTGTTTCGAAAAATACACAATATCAGATGAAACTACCACCTCATAAAAAACTCCGCAATTTAGTAAAACATTTGTAACTAATTATTTGTCAAAAAAGCACAAAAATCAGAACACTGCCACCAATTTACTCCATCTATGCACACCACTTTTATTTCCCATCCCTTTAAAAAATGCGTAAGAACTCGACCAAGAAATCACGAGAGAGAAAGAAAATTTGTTATGCAAATGCAAATTAGACTCCTAGTTTTCCACGACCATCGTCACCCGAAAAAATCAGAACGTGGGAGACACGATCCTCGGAAAATATACACTATTTTTACATACAGTAGCAACAGACAATGATTCTGCCACTCTCTCTACAAATAATTATTCCATACAAAAAACTTGTACCCTGTTTATCTTCTCTTCATCTCCTATCATTCTCACTATTTTTTGTACACAAAATGTTTTATATTTATATATTTTATAAATGTATGTAGTGTTAGCGTCGGCATCTTCACTTTACTCTCTGTGAAACGCGATGACATGTTCCTTTGCATCCTCCTCTCACTTTGATTTACGACTAATTACTCGAGCTTAAAAAACAAAAATCTTTTTATAAGAAGAGGGGAAATCATAAACTGAAAAAAGAAAATCATCTTAATTCCGTTTCTATCAGCCCCCGTAAATAACATATTTTTGCATATTACTTTCCATACAAAAATTATGAAAAGGATACGACAACCAACAAAAAATTCTGATACCATTCATTCTCATTAAAAACTCAATTTTTTATCAAACCTTTTTTCAGCCAATTAGAAGTTACTTCTTTTGTCATACGGTTCATTTCATAATCATAATAATTAACACTTTTTTATGTAAACTAAGCAACGATTCAACGGTACGCCGTCGATGTTGCGAAGCGTCACTTTGGCGAAATGCGAATTTCGCCACGATGGACCTTAAATCCGCTCGCCGATCCAATGTGGCGAAGGGTATAGTACACTTTGGCGAAATGATTCAGTTTCAAAATATACTGAGGATTATCATACTTTTTCGCATTTTTCACCATGCCGAGTATATATTGCACTGAATGATGATGGAATTTGCATAAATCATAAATATACTAAGTTTTTATTTCTTTCCATTACATGAAATCAAATAGTAAAATTTGATTTAAGTCCTTAATGGCCTTAAATATAAATCTATAAGCTTCGGTTTAAAGTTCGCTGGTGACCACACAATAATGTTTTCATAATGGCTTCATCATTC
>JAQIWO010001371.1:0-10395 GCA_034695405.1 Entomobrya muscorum | reverse complement strand
TATGAATCTGTGTGCCAAATCCACACCTGCATACTCCCTCTTCGCAAAATGAGTCTTGTGGGCAGTCATCTACGATTCGACCATCGTCCTTGTTCCGCTTCGTTTCACAAGCCGCTCCTGCTGGAACTAGGCATTTGTTTAGAGCCGTGTCGTAAACTCTATTCGCCCCATCACACTTACAAGTGCCGTCAATACACGTGAGATATAGATCAGGCTCGCATTCATTTGCCACCTTGCAGGTATCCCCATACCCCTTCAATTTGGCACAAGTACCATCTTCCGCCGGAAAAAAGTTTTCTTTGCATTTGCAAGTATGGTCCTTCCCATCAAAATCGCAAAAAGCGTTGGATCCACATTTCAAAGTTCCATTGCCATATCGCCAGTGATTGGTAGTGACGCCTCTGGAGTGAAAAATTTTCTCGTCTTCGTCGTCAAAAGGGTAAAACTTTTGTGCGCAGTTTGTTCCAGCTTTACCGACACATCTCTTGGCAGACTCTTCATAGTAGAGTTCCTCCTTGCCGGGGGGATTGTAGCAAGTACACTTCATTTGTCGACAGCGGAACCATTTCGTAAAATCACATTTTCGACTCCGATTGCAAACTTCGGCATACCGTTGACGATGACCAGTGTTGGCACCGCCTGATGGGTGAATATTGATAGCAACCAAGGACGTGAGAAGCACGAACGCAAGCCTTGCGTTCATTGTGATGCCTAAAAATGAACTCTGAGAAACTGCCGAAAACATATAAATAGAATTTACATAATTCCTCAGGTGGCTTCCAAAATAATGGTGGCATTATTTCACGAATTTCCATTTTTATGTCAATTTTATTCATATATGTTGGTGTCCTTTCTTTTTTTAAATAAGTCGTATATGAAATTATTGAATCTGTGAATCGTATGAGTAAACCTTGAGAATCTGAAAAATATATATTTAAAAGTAAGCTAATAACAACAAACAACATACCTTATTACTTCTTTCCCCGTCTGTTTACTCCTCTTGACAGGCCCTTCACTTCTGTTTTTCTTTCTTTTCTTTTTTTCCTATTTTACTTTATTGCAGAACCAGCTCCCATACAACAACTCCTCGTTGCAGCACAGCCACCACCAACAAAAGTGGCAGAAATAATAATGACACAAGACACGAAGCACACAAACAGCCACAACAACTGCTGTTGGCACAATGACTGTGAAAGTGAAATGAAGTAAAAATGATAATAAAGTTGTTATATTCCACGAAAAATTGTATAAAAAGCCTCTCAAATGTTAAATATGCTGCAGTGCACTAAAAATAATGGCGTGTTGGTGTTGTTTTTCTACTTTATGTTCTCTCTCCCCCTTCTCTTTAGTTTCTACTCGCTTTATTAGTTTTTTCTTCTTCTATACAGATGCACTTTGGTTTCGCGGTGGCGGCAGTGGTGAAAGCACAAATAGTGTTGAAAATATAATAAGATTCTGTTAAAAAGTGAAAAAGTATACTAGAAGCGAGATAAAGCGAAAATGAGAAAACACTAGTGAACAGCTAACACAACAGCTAATGATATTGTGGTGGTGGAGATATGGTAGTGTGTTTTGTGGTAAAAAAGTAAAATGAAAGTGGAAGACGAAAGAAGGTGAAGATGAGGAGAAAGCTGAGAGAGAAAACACAAGTAGAAGTCTTCCACTCTTGGGCATGCATATTCAGAAAAAAAGGACCGTCTGATATTGGTACTTAAGCAAACAGAGAAAGAGAGAGAGAGAGAATCTCATCTTGTGTGTTTTCACTCCACTTGTAGTGAACAAGAGACATGCTTGGAATGAGAAATTGAGGTTATTGTATTCTACACTACCTATAAGTACATGTAGCGAAAGGAATACACACAGAATCACGAGAAAAAAACCAAAAAAACTGGAACGAACCGGAATGGAGGAAAGAGATAGATAGCAGGAGAAAGGGAAATAAGCAAAGCTGGTGAAAGCATGAAGGGACAGATGTTGATGTATGTAATGTATACTTCTGTATATATATATATATTTCTGCATGAAAGATATAGGAGCATAATATACGGTGGCAAAGTACCCGAAAATCTGATGCAATATATTTAAGGGGAAAGATCAATTTGTTTGTTGCATGGAAAAAGGGATTCGTTTGCTGCGCATTAATACATATGCATAATATGGGCAGTGGCAGATCACAAGGGAAATAACGTGAACACGTTTTCCTGATGATATCTTTCCAACAAAATAACGACCAAATATAGAGCCCGGCCAGAGCCTAATCGTATCGTACCATCATCATCAGGATACTGCAGAACGCAGAACGGACATAGTTTTATAGGTATTTAGGAATGCATATCGTCTCAACTCGCAAGATTAGAATCCTTTTCCTTTAAATGCTTAAAACTTTGCAGTATGGTTGAATGATTGTATGCAGACGAAAAGAATATATAAACGCTCTTGTGCTGCAAAAATGTTCCAAAATAAGAACAGCATCAAGATTCCAAGTATTCCAACAGTCGAAATATTTTTAATACCAGTGAAATAAATTGTGTTACTCGACGGTGTACCATACATATTTTATTTACTTTGTGTACTAACAGTTTATCAATACTACTAAATATATTCAAGACATTTAGATACAATCAGTTAAATTGTCAAGGATAAACATTTATACATTTCGGTGAAGGAAGGTACAGTATAGCTTAGCTAACTATGAAAAGCTATAATAAGGTAATAAATATAGATTGCCTTTGGACCAGCTGTAAAATATTTATTTTTTATAGATTACTTTTAATACTTTAAACTGCTAACATCATTTTAAATGAAAATCTTACCGTTAAAATTCCTGAAGCGCTACTAAATAACCCAACCAATTTCCAATGACCCCCACAGCCGGTATGTATTCTAGGGGAACATGATAATGAGGACGATTCTTGCATTCCTTCCTTCTGAACCATTCCACGATTAAGATATCGAGTATAACAAACAGTATCGTTATTACAAAAGCGAATAATTTCTTTCTCCTCTTCATTTACAGCATATCGTGTTAACGCCTCCCGCCCACCCTCAACCTGTCGTCAGTTTGACTTTGAACACGTTTTCTGGGGGGTTGTCACAGAGCCCCTGGTGCAAATGCACTTTCCCCAGTTTAATTGCGAGTTGGCCTTTACGCAATACGCATTATTTGTACATACAGCAGATGTGCTGTTCCCGTCCTTCCAACAGCGACTTCCTGCGAGTCCCACACATCGTCTGAGCTTATCATCGAAGACGCTAAGCCTATCTGCGCAATCGCATTTATTCTCAATACAAGCCAATGGAGCAAGATTGTCGCACTCTTCGTCTACCTCACAAGGCATCCCGTACGCTTTCACGCAAGTACCTGCATTCGTCTCAACATACCCTTCTTTGCATTTGCAGTAGTTGAAGGCTGGGCTGTCCTGACAGTATGCATTCTCTGTACAATTTTGAATAAAGTAGGGATCATCCACACCCTTTGCTTCTCGCTCCGTTGTGCAAGGTCCCGACACGAGAGAAACACACTCCGTCCCAGAATCGCTGATTTGATGAGATGGATACTTGCATGAGCACTTGGTATTCCTACAGGTTAGCTGGATGTCCGAGCACTTGTTATCCATTGAGTCACAGGTATCCCCTAATTCCTTGCCGCATGTCCTGTCATTTGTTATCCTGTAGCCGGCATCGCATCTACAAATTTCCCCGTCACAAGAGGCATGTTCCGGGCATTCGTTTGTCGTGTAAAACTCTTCGCTAATGGACAGGAATTCAATAACACGACATTTGGTCCCAACTGCAACCATGCACTTGTCATTTTTCTTATCATACCGGTGATTCTTGTTGGGGTCACAGGCGCACTTGCCGCTGATACAAGAGAAGAATCGGAACTGGTCACAGTGCTCATCTGAAGAGCACTCTGCTCCATACTCATGCTGTCGAATACAAGTGTGGTTTGATGCCTCATAGTAGCGGAAATCACACTGACAAGTATCTCCAGGAAAGATACATTTTGCATTGGAAATGCAGGCGACTTGATACTTAGCACTCTGAACAGAGTTGGAATCCGGCATGGAGCGAAGGCAAGAGTAGCTGGCAAGGGCAGCACAAGAATCTCGGCTTGTGTCGTAGATCATTTCCTGAGGCGCGGCGCAGGAACATTTGCCATCCAAACAGCTGAGGAATTGTACGGAATTGCAAGGATCTGTATCAACAGTGCAGGCTTCCGTGTGGCCTTTCCCTAGGTTATGCATGTATGCAGAGGACACTGAAGCATTGCAAGTACAGAGCCACAGGAAGGCTATACACAAAATATGGGTTACTTGAAACCACTTCTGAAAGATACAAAAAATGAAAAAGAAAGTTTAAAAAATATTCTCGAAAAGTTCTTAAAATTATATCGACACCCATGCAAAAAATATTATTGCCTATTACCATTTTTTACGGTCCAAATGTTCCAAGCTATGTTGCTGAAAAGTGAAATAAAACAAAAACTTGTTGCGACTCTCTCTCTCTCTCTCTCTTTGCCTTTTTCCTTGCACACTTGCAACTTTGGTTTTGCCAATAAACCTTCGCTTTTGCGATGTAGTAGGTCTAGGAAGATGCTTTAATATCTAATAATCATCCGATTAAACTTGGACGATAATGATAATAATAATGATAATGGCAATGACTATGGTTCAAGCCAAAAGCTAACTGTGCTCAGTCGTCGTCGTCCTCAAGTATGTAATTAATCACTATTTAATTTTCAAGGGTAATAAGAACGTGACAGGTTCTTTTTCGTAAAATGTGATGATGGTGGTATAGAAAAGTATGTAACATGTGGTCCTTCTTGGTGGTGAATGGTTGCTCTCAGAATGAGGAAAAACAACGCGGAAATTGTGTGCTTATACGTGTTCCATGGTCCAAGTCCGACAGAAGATCATCATTATTATTATAGTGGCTGTTGGTTGGATAGTATCATCATGGCACATTTATATACCTATGCATTATTATTGTAATAATGAATGTATGCGCAATGTTATGTAAACATACTACGCATGTTACGATAATAGGTATTTTTTATGAGCTTCGGGGGGTAATGGAGACCATGTGTGTAGTATTTTGCCTTATTAAAAGAAGAAGAGAAAAAAAGGTTGAAGAAACCATGAAAAAAATTGGAAGAAAGAACTGCGAGTTTCACTTTCGACTATATAGGATTACTGCCAGACAAAAACTGGTAGACTCATAATATGGGATATTATATAACTTATAACTTATCGGATATTAGGATATATCTATCTATAAGATGACATTTTATGAAACATGAGCCGAAAAATATGAAGTTTATCTATCGGATAGTGCATCGCATTTAACCATTCTTGTGATATTAATAATTTTACCTATGAAAAATATATCGTCATACTATCAAAGTCATATGAGAGTGTTCTTTAGGTGGTAGTGTTTGGTACTGGTTGCTTTGCATGTTGAGTTGATCAAAGAGAGACAGAGAGAAGAGAGAGAGGGTGGAGAAATGAAGTAGGAGAATAAGAAGAGAGATGTTTAGTTCTTCGTTTTAATTTATTTTTAGGCCAAGAAAAAGAGTTGATCGTGTCGTGAAGATAATGGTGATGGCACTTGTGAGCACGGAATGCCACCACAATGATATGCCTTGTGATTTGCAAGTTGCTTGAGAAAAAAATAGTATATTAAAGGGTTTTGCAATAATAATAGGAATAGAATGCGTGCTGACTGACTAATAATGGAGACTACACATATGTATTTGAGTGCTTTGCGCTAATAGAAATTGACAGGCGAGTCATAATGATAGCAGTTGTCAAGAAGGCGGGGAGAGAGAGACTGATGATGGGAGACGCTAGTTTTATTTATATTTGTAGAGTGGTAATGTAATATGTCTTTGTACACTTGTTAGTTGTTTGTTTGGTTAAGTTGCAAAAAGAGCGAGAAGAGAAGAGACAAAAAATAGTTTGCTCTCACACGAAAGAGAAGTAATGTTTGCTATGAAAGTACTTGAGAAGATCCACTTTATTAATATTTTTAAACTGTGAATCTGTCTCGTGTCTTTTTTCAGATACTTGAAGAAAAATAGTTAGTTTTTTGATGTGCTAAGTGCACAGTTTAATATGCATGAATATGGTCATGATCACGATCTTTATAATGATGATGATGAGCAGTACAAATTACGATTGAGGTCAGTAAATCAAGGAGAAAATGGTCAAAAAATGGATGGACAAAGTGCAGTTATATTTACACATGGTGAATAATTTAATGCGCAAATGATGTAGATCAAGTGAAAAACAAAAAAATAGATTTTGATTTTGAATAGTTATTTTTAATTTGGAGGTAGTCACAAATTTTTTTTATGTAGGAATGCATTTTAAATGCGACTTTGAAAACTCATAACCAACTTTGCACTCACATCTCCCATCCAATCTTGAAACATGCTCTACACAAATCCCATTCTCCACACATTCCGTCGGCACATCCATCCTGAAACTGAGAATCCTTTCCAACTGAATAAATTTACAGCGAGCTCCAACAACGCCCACGCATCTTCTTCTAGTCTCATCCCAAGTTAGCATTTCGTCTGGACAAGAACATCTTTCATTTATACATGTTAGCTGTCCTATGACTTGATCACAGTCTTCGTCTTCGATACACTCGGAGGAGTAGCTTGGCACACAGTTTCCTGCCGAATCCTCCGCGTATCCGGAAATACATTTACAGACATAGTCAAACATTGTATTAGCTTCGTCGGTGGACTCTGATTTCACACAGTTTGAGAATTGTACGCAGTTTTGACTGAATGATGATGAAGTTTCGTCTTCCGGAAATATGAGCGATGATGGAATGCATGGGCCATCAGGTTTACTGAGACACTGTCCCAATGTTTCATTGTAAGTTTGGTGAACGGGGTATCTGCATTGACATCGTCCCGAGCGACAAGTCAGTTGAATATCTGAGCATGTATTTGCTTGCATGTCACATAGTTCGCCATGAGCTAGTCCACAGCTTCCGTCAGAAGACATTTTGTAGCCATTCAAACAAACGCACCTTGCATTGGAACAATCCGAATTTCTAACGCATTCCGTTTCCACATTGGAAGAGTATGCATCGCACTCGCCACCCACTGGAATGAAGCACTTTCTTTTAACACGATCAAATACCATCGATTTTGTGCACTGGCACTTGTTCTCCGTACACTGCAGACCTTCGGAGGCACGGCATTGGTCATGGTCTTCGCAAGGCTGAAACAGAGACCGTTTTCTTAGGCAGAGTCCTCGATAGTCTTTAAAATGCTCTGGTGAGCACCTACAAATTCCTCCTGTGCAGTGAGCATTATCCACGCAGTTGGAGTCGCTATCAAAAAAGTCCAGTGGGCCACCTCCTGCAATTTCAGTAAAATATGGAATGTTTTTCCTCAGTTTATTCCAAAAGTAGGCGGCAGACAGCGTTCTAGTAGCTGAAGCGTCAGATGCGGTTTCCCCGTTGCTTCTTCGTGAAAAGGGTAGAAAACCCCCACATTTTGATCCAGCTCGAAGAACACATTCAGTTCTCTTTCCACTTTCTAGCAATTCGCCAGGATTTAATCGAGCAATGAACTCGGGGGAAGAACACGCGCACGTTGAGTTGGAGCATGTGAGACCGAAATGTAAGGCGCATTCATCATTTCTGTCGCATGGCTCTCCGTAGAAAGAAAACCGTTTTGAATTTGGCTTGGAAATCGAGCCAAAGGAGCTGGATGAGTTATGATGATGAGCAAGAAATTTGTTTAGAGCTAGCTCTTCAATCTTGTGAAAATTTCGTGGGGCTACTTGAGACGGTAGCCAAAGAAGAGTTATTATCAAAAACTCATGAAACAATTTGCGCATTTTGGCAGAGTGTGAAACTTTCAGTTCTAGATGTAAAAGATTGAAAGAAACTTTCATGACTAAAAGGCTTGCTCCGACAGATGCAGTAAAAGAAGTGGTTTGTGCAAATGCTGCATAGATTGAATTCAAAACTGATACATTGCAAACCGATTCTTTAAAAGATTCTGTCTTCTTCTGTAATAAATTTTATTTTACAATTTCTTTGTAAAAGGTGTAGTTAACTAGTGTGTGCAAGTCAAGTACATAGGAGCTATGCATGCATAGCAAAAATTATTAAACAATCACACTATAGTTTTTTGTGAGATGGAGTTATAAATTTTATATCAAAATAACACAGCTTCATAGATAAAACCCATTTTATCTTGTTGATTGCGAGGATTATTGGATACCATCATCATAGAATTTAATAGTAACAATGCAGAGAATAGTATGTTATAAGATTATTATTAGATACTAGCCGCTATACACACATGTTCTATTCGCAATTTCCAACGAATACTTATCGCAAATGCATTGACCTGCAATCTCAGACTCTGCGATGACGCAGCTGGCAAATTCTATGCAGTTGGAATTATCCTTCGTGCAACGAGAGCCTACCAGTCCGACACACTAAATAAATTTAAAAAATATGAATAATTGATATAATTTCAGCATGATGTTTGCCAGAATTGAAAACACACAGAATAGTAAAATGTAGATATTTTGTTTGTGTTATGTACCTTCTTAATTGCTGGATCGTATTGCTGTAGCAAGTCATAGCATTCGCATTTCCCATTTCTGCAAAACAATGGGGTAATCGAGTCGCATTCATCTATTTCGCAGCTTTCGCCAAATCCTGGAGAACATGTGCCCACTTTTGTTTGGACGAATCCGGGTCTGCATTCACATTCAGAATAGAACCCCTTGTCAACACAGTACGCATTCTTGATACATTTTTGAATGTCGTAGATCCCAGTGACATTCTTTTTTAAGGAGTCCTGCTTCGGGAAGGTACATGGCCCTGACACAAGACTCAAGCACTCTTGGGTTCTCTCGTCGAAAATCTGATGGATGGGATGTTTGCTGTGAATAATCAAAGATAATTGAATATATTGAACATATTATAAGCTGTAAAATGTATAAGCTAAAAGATGATGCATATAAGGAGGGTGTAAATTGAACCGTTGAAGTTTGCGTGACAAGTTTGTAAATGCACTTGAGAAACACTTTGTATGCATTGCAAAAGTAAGTACCTAAGTAAATTTAAATTATCAAAGAATTTGTTTACCATTGACATTTACCGTTGATACAATTAAAATAGATATCTGCACAATTCTTCTTCCCAGCAGCATTACAATCAGCCCCAAAACCCAGTTTACATTCTTTACTGACACTCTTCGCATATCCCGGCTTGCATACACACCGTCCCTGCCGACATACGGAGTTACTCGTGCATTCAAAATCTTCATCCTCCATCTCGCATTCAGAATCAACGACTGCAACGCATGCTTTTCTCTCCTCGTCATAAATCTGGCCTGTGAGATAAACAAATAACATATTATCAGTGAATCAGAAACGTGTGTCTTTTTGCGACTGCCCTCTGTGAAGATATTCAAGACAACCAAAAAATAGTCATATAAAAATACTTAAGGTATGTAATTCTTAATACCACGCTTGTCACAGGCACAGGCACCATCAATGCATACCAGGCCTTTGGTTGAGCTTCCTTCGCATTCCTGATCAATGCTGCAGCTCTCCTTGTATTGCTTTTTCTTGACACAGGTGCCATTACCACTTGTAGAGAATCCTTCGGAACAAAGACAGAGACCAGATGTGTCACAAAATGCGCCTTCAATGCAGTTGACGCTCACCTTCCACAGGTCAGCGCTGATTTCACACTTTTTTCCTGCAAGAACCACACAACCGTTGGTATATTCGTTGTAAATCATGTCATCGGGAGTGAAGCAGGAGCAAGTGCCTAGCTGACAGGAAACCAACTCCCCATGACAGTACTCCATTGCTGTACAAGCATCGCCATACTTTTTACCGGGATCTGCCTCTGGGAAAGGAACGCTTGTGATGGCACCAAGGGAAATGGAGAAAGTGAAAAACGATAGAAAAAGGAAATATAGTTGGAGAGCAGTATGCATTTTTAATTCTGATTTTGAATGGCTTTCGATTTAAATGGGATTTCTTCAGAAATTGGTTTCTAAAAGTAAAGGTGTTAGTATAAAGGACTTAAATTGAGATTTTTAATGATGATGATGAAAATGAAGACTAGATAATTTTTTCTCTGGTCAGTTCCAACTGGGCAAGCAAATCCTATAAGCTAGTAGAAAGAGTGATAGAGATGGAGAAAATCATGAGACAAAAGGAATCGTCAACTTGCTGTAGCGAGCTTATGTAGGTGACAAACTCTTATTAGCAGGAGTTGATTAAGTGGTTCAGAGCCTTCACGCTGTCACATTTGCCACACAACAATATGATATAGTGCAATATTTAATACCATACTTCATTTGTGAATTGCATCAGACTATGGGTTTCAAGTACT
>JAQIWO010001370.1:0-10398 GCA_034695405.1 Entomobrya muscorum | reverse complement strand
GTATATATGGTATACATAATATATAAATATATAATATAGTTACACAGATGTGAAATATAAACATTATTCAATCATGCATAATACTTTGTAGCTGAGAGATGCATTCAAAAGAGACGTTTTTTTCGTGCACCGTGCATATAACATTGTCATCATCAGTCATCATACTCATCATGCATACTTTGTTTTTGTGAGAATAAAGAATTAAAGATGCATTGATTAATAAAATATTTTATGGTTAAGTGACTTTATTATTGGCAACAACATATTATGATTTAATTGTGGATGGATCTCCGACATAACAATAAAAAATTTATATATCATACTAACATAACAATCAACAATCTCTAATTTGTTTGTTAATAAGTAATATATAGTATTTTAGTTATTGGAATTTGATGATTAAATAGAGTGCGTTTAATATTGTTTAGAAATTAAATACAAATTTGAGTTGATTCGTTTTTTCAAAACAGTTGATTATTCATCACATCATCACAGTACTTATGTGTGTACATAACATTAAAATTGTTTTTAAAAACATGCAGAAAAGAAGGGATGGCAATGACGGAAAATTAGAGCATGTCTTTATATACACTTATTGTATCATACCATTAACTTTAGTGTATTAAAGTTTGTAAGTTGTAAGTATTCAAATGTATTTTTTTGACAAGACAAGAGTTAGTTTGAAGAAAAAGGCATCTTCTTAAGAAAATGTGACATTCATTCGCATTTTAACAACTGAGAAAATGACAGGTCCCGTTTCCCAAAAACATGTTCCGTTAGTCTTTTCGTTAGTGACGTGACAAGAGAGAGGTAATTATTTTATACGCAAAACGCAGAGACGAGTGTAAGTATAAGAAGAAAAACAATTTTTAAGAGAGTTTATTTCGTATAATCCTATAATAAACTAGCTGCCTAGTTGGTTTCTGTACTAATATAGGTATATAATGTACTTTTATGTAGGCATAATAAGTTAAATATTATGGTAAAACATGTAATTATATAATAATAATTATTATACTTGTTTCAAATTTAGGTGTTTGATGACTCAATCTTATTTAAAACTGTTGCAAGTCAAGAAAACATATTTAAGTACATTGTTCAAATCGGTAACAGATTCTTTTTACATTTCTCAATAATTATCCATGTTCTGCACTTTTGATTTTTTAAAATTAAAAATCCAGCTTGTTTCTCACATTTCTCTTTTTCTTTTGTGCTTGAAAATATCTAGCCGTCTTTTCTCACACAAAATATCATTCGTGATTTGATTATCAAAATGATTACGATACGAAATAATGTCAGGTGCTGCAACAGGTTGACTGTCAGATACATTCTTACCTTTAATTATGAAAAAATTAATGAACTTTGTCTATTTCATAGGTAAATTATATCTGTATATATGTATAATCCCTATTTTAAGTGGATTCTACTATTTGATTATCAAAGTTAATTATTGTTATGTTTTCTACTACTTTTTCTCAAAACTCATCAGATTTTTGTATGTCTACTCTATTTTGTGTGTGGGTTCACATGTAAGTACATAGAATGAAAGAGAGGCATGCGTATTTATAAGATCTAAATATTTTTTCTCTTGTTCGTCATTCTCTGTTCTTTGAGCAGCAATGTTAGTTAGTAGTCATAAAACAAATCATAGAATGTGTCATTGTACGAGTATATTTATGGATCAATATGGATTAGCTAAAAACAAAAATATGGTGAGTGGGTAAATGGGTGTGCATATCTGTGGCTTGACTTATTTCTTCTAAATTCGAAAAGTTGTGTAATGAATCACAATGAATTCTAAACTCGTTAATAATCTCTGAGAAAATCTTTACAATTAAGAAATAATGTCTTGAAAATTGTTGGTAGTATGCGTATTACGCAGTGTTTTTTTAGATGTAAAGTTTTTTTCAATCAAAGCTACTTTTGAAACTGCAGAGAGCTATCTTAAAAAGTCAGAAGTTTTCATCATCATTTTTTCCTACATTCAACCCAACACTCATTTATGTACCTATACCTATATTTATCTCTACTCGTGTAATATATTTTCTCGTTTAGTATAATAATTAATTTCTAAAATCATTTTCCCCCGGTATTATTTCCACCATAAAAAGTAAAGCACACGTGAAAGATTTTTATGTGAAGACTAAAAAGTTTCTTGAAAAAAAGTGACAAAAACATTTGAGTTTCATAATAAGTAGAATGGAGCAAAAGTACAGAAGATTATTTTTATGTAAGCTACACACAAGAATATAATTTCAAAATGGAAGAAGATGATGAGAAAAGGGAACATGGATATTAAAGAACGATTTGTTTTTAAAAACGGAGTGAGTATCCATTGAAGATTTGCAGAGAAAAGATACCTAAATGTATAGAGCTTCAATCTTATCTTTTTTTGTAATATAACACGTGTGTTATCTAAATTTCTAAATCGGTGAGTTGTAATCTTCTATATCGAATATATTATCATTGTTTTTTCCCGTGTTTACGACGATTTCATTAAGTTTTTTATAGGCATATGTATATATATATATGATTATAATATCATACAACACTTTTTCATCATTTTTGTATTAATTTAACTCGCGATGCCCACAAATCAATCTACTGGAAATACTTGAGATAGAGAATGCCCACAACTATCAATCCCATAATTGCCATTATGATTATCATCTGCAATCATAAACGAAAGGAATCTCTTAAAATGTTTACGTGTTAGTTGAGAAGAAAAAGTTGAGTTTTATTTTATAGCAAAACACTAAGACTTGAAATGAAAAAAAAAGTAAATTGTCGCTTTACCTTCATGTTCTCCAACCAGAATTTGTTTTTCAAAGCACCCGCCTGCTTCTCGAACATTGATGCACCCTCCTGTAGTTTCTCTGTGGAATATGGAGGAAATATAAATTAGAATTTAGTACAAGATTTTTTTCGTCTTCTTCTTTCTGCACATATCTCTCTGTCGCTCCAGACATCATTAGAGATTCACTTCACATCTTGCATTCTTTCAATAAGCAGAGTAGTTTTATATAAGGAGTGTATGGTTGTAAGTAGCGTACCAGCTTGATACTCCAACTCGCTCAGTTTCTGATCTCTTTCCAGCACTTTTTCCACATTTTCCTTCATTATCTCCACTACCTACACAGACACAAATACATAGTGGTCTATAGGGAACACTATCTTCTCTGTAGTTAGCTATACCCCAGCTCATTAGGAAGATAATTAGATTAAAATTTTTATAATGATTTTGCATGCATGTACCTCGTCCACTTGTCTCTGCGTGTGTTTCAACCGTTGCTCTGCGGCAACTTGCTGGTAAGTCTTTTTTCTTTCTGGAAGGGGTTCTGCTGGCTCACCACCTTCACCTTCGGCCCCATCCTCTGGTCCCTTTTCAAGATCTTTGTCTCTGAAGTATAAACAAATCAAAATTCAACTTAAAGTCATTAAATTCTCGGGTCGCCCCAAAAAAGCATACTATTATCACTCGACTTACGCCATTTTGTAGGTAGGGTTTCGCGAATTTACGTTAGCAAATTCCTTTTCGCTAGCGGATAAATCCAATAACTATGTAAATAAAGTGTTTATCAACTTTTGATTCTGTATTGCTCTTCGACTTTTTTTGCCAGCTATAACAAGGCAGTTATAAGTCTTTTAAAAACTGTAGATTTTGTCTTTCTCGGAATGTATTAAAGTTATCACAGAAAAAATATGGTTTTCTAAATCAAAAACAACTTATTCTTTTATTGTGCTATTTTTTGAAGGTTGCTGATAGTTTGCTGCGCACTTTGTAGTGATATTTTTTTTAGATGGGCAGGTACTATGATTTCTGGTGTATGCTTCTGGCTTCTGCTGCCGCTATAACCACACAAAAATAAAACACAGTCCTCATTTCATATACCACACACTTAAAACAAATGAGCACACTATGATTGCCACCATTTAAACTTTTTAAAACAGATAATGAAAAACACTTTTAAAAAATATATTAAATTTTTAAACAAAAATATATATTGCTCACTTTTGCTATCGTGAAAGGGACTTTGGCTCTTTGTTTTTTTTGGCTTCACAAGGCGGAGAAAGTGACGCAGCAGAAATTTCGACACCACCTAATCCTCACAGCATCATCAGAAACAACGACAAACTGAGCTGGACGAGAGTACTCATGCAATAATATTGTAAATGTGTTATTACAGGCTACTGAAAAAAACATGGCATATTGTTATATTTTACATGCATGTAATACTCTCTTTCTTTTGGGCTGCTGTGCTTTCCCCCTGGCTTGGGGTTGGGACTTGTTTTTAACAAAGTATGTAATCTTATAATACAACAATATATTGTGATGTAATGGAATGAAGAAAGTGGTCGCTTTCTATTCTCTATTTCCTCTTTTTTTTCTCTCTCTCTCTTATCTTTTGCCTCGGTGTAGCGTGAGTGTGTTTGAGTGGATGTAAAAGAAGGGACAAGGCAAAGTGAAAAAAAAAGTTTATGGAAATGGGCGAATGTTATTATTGATATGAATGCAGCAGCAATGCGGTAAAATGCAGACTTGCCGGCACCTACCAGAATGGAATCATGGGCTCTGTCCTAAATAAGAGAATAAGGTTCGGAAATCCTTCGGATTAGTTCGGAAAAGGATGGAGAGGGAGAAGGAAAAAAAAGAGTTGGGAGAAAGTATGAAAAAACGGAAATTACTCTCATAATATGTTTTTTTTACAATGGAATTTGTATAGGACTGTAAGTATGCTTTTATGGGGGTTTTTAAATATAAAAGTTACCATATATTATGTACATATGTATGTGAATATGTGATATATAACCTTATGGCATCTAATTACAATCTTTGATTTATGAACTCCCAAATCCCAGAATATTTCTCAAATTCCAATGTCGTTAACGCCCTTGTTGGCTGCACGTGGAATCCGAAATTGAATAAAAACGGAGATGAAAGGGTCTCTCATCGCATACGCCAACTGAATATGAATTAAGTGAGTTTAGTAAGTAATTCAATCAATGGGTCAACTGATTAAGTGGTCATTATTTCACCAGATTTTTTTTTTCAATCTTGAGTCAAAATAATAATATTAATGTTTTTGTTACACTCAAAGATATGAACGACTGCGGGGACTGGAGTGACGAAACTGAAGAGGCATGCCCGTGTGCTGATAATGAAGCTCGTTGTGATCCACTAAACTGGGGACCCCCAAGGGGAACTTGTATTCCGGAAGAATACTGGTGTGACGACAAAGGTATTTGGGACTGTCCAAATGGTAAAAGCCGAATAAGAAATTGAGAAACAAAAACTTCAAGAATGATAATACGTGTATTCCTATTGCTTATCTTTTTTATGCAAAGCTGGCATTTATTTGTTTTAAGGTGAGGATGAGACTAATTGCACCACTCGACAAAGCCGTTATCGAAAAGATCGGATTTATTGATAGTATTTTGTGCGATTTAATGCAGAATATTTCAAATTTCTGAATTAGTTTCAACTATTTATGTTTCCAAATACTGCCTGTGGTGCTGAACATTCAAAGCAAAATTGTCGGTTTGTCTTTAGAAATTAATACTTTATTGTTTGGTTCCTGAAGAAATTCATACCTTCAAAAAATGTTTTAAACTTATAAAAATAAATGTTTCTTATATTATAAGATTTCTTACATTGCATTTAAAAAATGTCTATCTGTATAGTTTTCATTCATACCTATACTCAATACACAGGGTTACATATTTTTTTAATTTCTGAGTAAAAATAGCATTGGAGGTTTCCCGGCCGAAAAGTTTACGTTATTTAGGGAAGAATATCTATCGTGTTTATTTCAAACTGTATTCTCATTCATTCGCATTTACACATCATGGGTTCATGTTGAAAATCATTGTCCACGGAACATTACTGTACATCTAGATTACATTTATGTTGAATAATGCTTTGACAATTATCACTTGCTAAACACGTGATTTTTAATTTCAAGAATGACAAAAAAGGAATCAATTATCAGCGTTTAAATATATACCTCCACATCTTCACCAAATATTAAGCTAGGTTTTTGATAACGGTACTACAATGTACAAAGCATGAGGTAAAAATAAAAATCATTATCCACTAAGCATCATCAGATAATTATTGTGGGGATTTCACATAGGTAATGCTTTGGACAATGCGCCTCACCAAATAAAAGATCTTCAATTGAAAGAATGGCGATATTATAACAAATTACTGTATTTTCCGTGTCAAAAAATCATGATAATTCGTAAATCATATCAGCTCAAAACATCAATCAAACAACTGATTTTCAATAATATTCTTAATGCGTCCCAATATATATCAATCCTATTAAAAAGGATTTTGGTCGTTACCACTTGTTCATTATAAACGCTATTTAGGTAAAAGGTAACTCTGTTTAGTTTGAAATAATGCGGAAAAACATATTTGTTGTTGGAGCTGCTTTGCTCATCATAATAAAGCTGGTTGCTACTGCAACGAAACAATGTTCTTCAGATCAAGTATGGGTTTGACCAATATTTCTAAAATCCTTTTTCCATTGATCTTGTATCAACTTGGACTTGGCTACAAGGACAGTGGGGACGGGAGTGACAAAGGAAGAAAGGAAAGTGCTCCATGGCCTTGTTGGGATGGTTTCGTATGCTCCTTGAAAATTCAGCTTTTATTTATTTAATAAATTGCTCGCCAAAGTAGTTTATTTATTTATTTTAAAAACTTTTTATATATGTATTTAGTGGCAGTGTGACAACGGGCAGTGTATTCTCAATTCTCGTGTTTGTGATGGTGAGTGCTATGGTTAACTTATATATGATGTTTTTGCCTATTTTAGAGGGTTTCACTTAATTACCGTTAAATGTTTATATAGGACGATGATTGTTTTGACGGCAGCGACGAACAACCAGATAATCTAGACGTTTGTAAGGAATGTTGGCCTGGATATGTGAGCATTAAAAAAAGATTTCGCATTGTTTTCTAAAAATATTTTATCATAAGTAAATTAAATAATATATAATTAAACAAAACAATTCAATGACCTACATATAATTTGAGATTCGAACTTTCAGTTCAGATGCAAAAACGGGAAGTGTATAAGACAATACGAAGTGTGCAATGAAATTGATTCGTGTGGGGATGGAAGTGACGAATTGCCACCAGAAGAGTGTCCCGACTGCTATAGCAATGTATGTAGTTCATTTTAGTTAGTATGAAGTTCGTTCATATTATACCTTTGTTAATCCTAAGCATAACATTGGTCTGGCACAATATATAGCATATTGTTATAACCGATTCTACATTTAAAAAAAATTGACACTTCTCTTACTTTTACACAGTTTCGTTGTGGTAGCGGTAGGTGCCTGGAATGGTCGTTTATTTGCGATGGTACAGAAAACTGTGCTGATGGGAGCGACGAGTTCGGTAATCGAGAGGACTGCCCAGACTGTAGACGAACTGATTTCGTATGTAATGTATTTCTTTTAAATATGCTTCCATAAAAATGTGTACACATTATTTTGCATTTTTCGCTAACACAATTTGACTTGAATGATTTTTTCTCTCCTTCAGTGGCAGTGTGAAAATGGAGTTTGCGTGTTTAACTTTACCATTTGTGATGGAAAGAATGATTGTGGTGACAATAGTGACGAAGTGGACAGTGAGACCGGTCAATGCCCTGCCTGTGCTGACGGCGGGGTAACTTTTCACCAGAAACAAAAGCAATAGCGATCGTGTTCAATTTTAAGTCAATGTGCAATTATTTAATGATGTTTAATTCGATACAGTTTAAATGTCCATCGGGTAAATGTGCGGATAAATGCAATAGTGAGTAATTACTCTTTTTTTACGCTGAAACGAATTATCCATATGTTCAAAATATATTCAGTCAAAATCTTACTATTTCTGTTCGCTTAAAGACGTTGACAACTGTGGGGACTGGAGCGATGAAACTGAGGAGGCATGTCCCTGTGCGGATAATGAAGCTCGCTGTGATCCACTAAACTGGGGACCCCCAAGGGGAACTTGTATTCCGGAAGAATACTGGTGTGACGATCAAGGAATTTGGGATTGTCCGAATGGTACGTTTGACAAACTAAAAATTTCTTAAGCACTATAAAGACTAACAACTTGTAAATATGTATTTGGTTTAAGGTGAGGATGAGGCTAATTGCACAACTCGACAAAGCCGGTATCGTAAAGATCTCATTCAGTGACATCAATTTTTCTTCCTCATTGTATTGAGCAATAAGAGAAAGTTTGGAATCAAATGTCTAATCTCTACTTGCATGCAACATTCATCACAACATAGACATTTTAAATACAAAATATTTTAACGAAGCCTTTTGCTAATAAACATGATTGGAAAATTTTAAGAAAATTTTGAAGCAGTCAATCATTGTGTCGTGCATAACCAATAATGTGCATCCAAATTTTTATTTTCGAGAGTTTTATGTTTATATCTTGTTGAGACATCGCATCTTCAATTTAAATTGGCAAAATACAATGATAGTACAATACTATAAATATTGATAAATGATAAGAATCTGAAAATTTTATAAACGACACAAAGTATCTTTATAGTAGAACACGTACTGTAACTCACACATTTTATTTGCTATTTCCACTCATTTAATTTGTATTGACAAGACAATCTGTTTTACTGAAATATAAGCCAAACTGATAATTGCAAATAATGTTTTTAGTGCATTCGTTAAGCATTCATTTAAAGAAATTAATCGAATATCATTGTCTTGTTATACAGTATCGTGTAGCACAGCATAATAAATCAAAATATTTTGGACATAATTTCTCGCTGGCATGACTGCTGATTACTGGGTTGGATTGATTATTTAGTTGCTATGTTCAATTTTGATAATTTGTACACTTGATTCCTTTGGGGCAATGTACCTAATTGAACCAGATGTTTTGGGCATACAATTATAATTATTACACAATTCGCTTTATATACAACAATACACACAATACAAAATATTTCGTCAACGTAATGCTCAAATAATACACTGCCTTAAATAATGTACTGACCAGATCTAAAATTCCGCCTGCAATTCATGATACTCATGATAATTTTAACTTATCATATCAGCTCAACACTTCAATCAAATTAAATGCTTTCAGCAACTATCTACTTAATCTATATTTACCTGTGAGAGCAAATAAGGAAATAAGTTTTGTCAAGGCGAGTCCAATGAGCATGAAAGTTAATTATTTTCTTTTAAAATGCAAAAAACCTTAACATTTATTGGGGCAGCATTGCTCCTCGTTTTACCATTAATAGCTGCTGAAAAATGCAAACCAGATTATGTAAGTTTATTTATTTTAATTCCTAATTTTGAGGAAATTGCTTGGAATATTAGATTTTAAATGCATTATTTATAACATGAATTCCTACCCACTTATTGGTTGTCCCTATCCATATATAATATTATGAAACAGTTCATATGCGACAACGGCAGATGTGTACCCCAAGATTGGGTATGCGATGCGTACAATGACTGTGGAGACGGGAGTGACGAACCTGGAAACCGGGACGACTGTCCTCCATGTGAAGACAATGAAGTAAGTTATCTTGTTCATGTTTTCTCCAAAATTTAATTAGGAAAATTGAAGACTCTAAAAAGTGTACGAATACTTTCCTTTTAAACCATTTTCACATTTCGAATTGTAGTGGCAGTGTGAAAATGGACAATGTGTTAGAGGAGAGCTTTGTGATGGTGAGTAGCATTAAACTTTAACACGGTAACTACTTTCTGCTAATAACACGATATAATATGTTTTTTAATGATGACTTAAACTAAAACTTTGTGGTTGATGTTTTAGGACGAGTACAGTGTGACGATGGAAGTGACGAACCGGAAGATCCTATCGAAAACTGCCCTTTTTGTCCGCCAACCCGGGTAATTTAAAAGCAGCTAAGCCATCGTGATTTGAGTAAAATCTGATTTATTTAATTTTAGTTATTTCCTTTATATAGTTCCAATGCGACAACGGAAAGTGCATTCCGGATTATTGGCTTAGCGACGGTGCGGATGATTGTCTTGATGGGAGCGATGAGAACCCCGCGGTGTGTCCAGATTGCTTACCAGGCGAGGTTCGTAATTTTTTTGAAGATCAAATTAATTTATAATTATTTTTCTTGTACCTATTTGAACAACTTGCAAACTATATTAAAATTATTATTTAAATCGACATTAGATAATTTATTGTATCGTTACACAACTCTTTTTTTTATATAAATGTGTGAGTATAGTTTCAATGCAACAACGGAAGATGCATCCCTGAGACACAGGTCTGCGATGGTTATGATAACTGTAGAGATTTTAGTGATGAACCTGTTAATGGGACCACGATATGTCCACCTTGTATGATTGGAGAGGTATGTAGAGAATTTC
>JAQIWO010001369.1:0-10405 GCA_034695405.1 Entomobrya muscorum | reverse complement strand
AATACGTAATATCTGCTTGTTTACAACAAAACGCAAGACGATTAATTTGCGTTGTACTGTTTTGCAGAAGCAGCATGCTTTATCATTTGCCAGAGCTTACAAGTTTCCTTTTTGACGAAATATCATTACCTATTTAGCTGAGTACCTATCTATTTATATTCCTTTCTTAGCATCAATGACTTTCAAGTTTAAACCTCTGATGAACATTATGCAACATCACATATAGAACGCAGACCACGAGACGGGACTAACTGCAAACTATAGAGGCTCACACACTGATGTCCCTACTCCACTGCATAATAATATTTATTTTCGACAGGTATTTCCCATGCTGTGTAAGATTCAGAACCGAAAAAAATATAAAAAGATGCTTTCAGCGTTTACATAACATGTAAGTTTTCCGTCATTCGTAAGAAACTTGCAAACAGCTCGAGCTGAACGAAGACGAGTAACTGAAGCGTATCTTTTTTAAGTAAACCGGTATCCATTTGTACTTTATCGTAGGTAAGTTTTGAGTTGATTTTTTTTGTCTTACCAGTTCCATGAAACCAAAAGCACCGTGCATGATCTGGCTCTGCGAATGTTCCAACACTGTAGTAGGGTAACAACACTAACAACTGAAAAATACCTTCCTATGCATGTTCCTATGTATTTACTTGTCAGTCTTCATCGCATATGTAACCTTCAGTTTCCACAAAGTTAATGTTAAATGCAGTACATTCAAAATTTGAGTATTATGTTATGACCAAACACAAGTATGAGCGGTATAATGGATATTAAGGGAAAGTGATTACAAAAATTAATGACAATCAACCTTTCAGTGTCGTTAGTTTGCATTTTACAGATATCCAGGCCCCAAATTTTTTTTTAAATAATAAATTCAGTCGCAATTTCCTGACAAACTGCGTTTCTGGTATTTGAAAACCGACAAAAGATTTATCTTTTACAGTGGGATTAAATTTTGGCCTTGTGTTTTTTGCATCCATCAATTACTAATTACATCCATCCTCATTGTTGCAGCTGATGAAGATAATATGATACAAGCACGTCTTTCATAGATCAATTGAACAATCAGTTAAAAAAAGGCGTGATCCCCTGCATATATGTATACGTATTGCATATTGTATTACATGAACATAAAAGTAAGCTTAACTTTGCATGTCGTGCGTTGTTGAGAAAGTTTTTATTATGAATGGGAAATCCCACATCGGCCACATCTGTTACCTAACTGTTTTCTTTCCCCTTTTTAAATTCAGAAAAGGTTCATTCCATTGAGACAATGAGCGTTCAAATTTTTTATTAATGATATAAATAAGATTCACTGTACATGGGCTTTGAGTACATTCAATTGTTGCTTTTTATGTTAAAAGATCGCATTATAAAAAATGTTATTCGAATTCAAAACAAAAACAGGTATTATTGCCATTTATGAATTCTTTTGCACTCATGACTTGAATTTAAATTGCTTCGCTGACAAAGAAATATGGTGTATTGTCTTAGTCCATATTTTAATCGTTTTGTTGACTGCGCTCTCAAGAGCATAGCCGGATTGATTTCTAGTTTGATTTGATGTAAAGTAATCCTACCTACGTAAAATCCTTGTATATGCTTGACCCAATGTCGCATGTAAATGATGAACACTTAAGCATTAATTAGCTACTTTGTTGGATTAAGAATCCTAATTATTACTTTTTAGGTAGGATATTATTTAAGTCAGAATACTTCATTGAAATATAGGTATTGCCCAAACTTAATAATTGCATAAAACAAATATTTTCATTTTGTGCTTGTTGTTACAGAATTTGGAAAAAAATCCGAGTTCCATTATGCTTTGTGTTACAATAAACTGTCAAAGTCATATATAGGGCATTTGTTGTTATGCTTCTGCTTGCTCATGAATTGTTCTCAACAATAATTTTGTTGGAAAAAATCTATATGGAAGTGTGATGTATTATTATTTCCCAGCGAGCAAATTACATTAAGCCTTAGATAAAAGTTGACGAATTTAACCATTTCAATGTGTGGTCAAAACATGGTTTTGCATTGAGTCATGAATTGGCTTCAAGAGATTCATAATTCAAAGAGACACCAATGAGTTCAGATTGACGTAAGTCTACTGATTGCAAACGAGTTTACGTCTTTTGGGTACGCAAATAGATTGTATTCATTCTCTTCTGTAAAATATTGAAATGAGCCAAAAGTATTGTTTACGCAAAGAACCGAGAATATTTATTCAGGAATTATTTTGTTTTGTGGCATCATTAGGGAAATTTTATTACATTCTGTAAGGTAACTAGCTGTGGTCAACATCATGAATCATCGTGCTGAGCTAAAATTTATTACTTGTTGCGAGAATATGCGCTGAAATGTTTGCATTTGTTGCTGCAACGGTGAATGAAAATGGTGTTGGAACAAAAGTGCATACTATTGTGCTAGGTAATTACAATTATTGGCAAAGCCATTAATTTTAGTTGGAAAACTTTCGGACATAGTAAACATAAATACCACGCTTAATTGCATAGAGCAAAATACATCTTGGCCTTTCATTTACAAATTTAATTTTATAACGATTAGTGTATGAAACACAGTAGAAGTAGATCAACGATTTTATTTACAAGTGTTTCTATTGACACATGTCTGCAGTAGCATTGTCAAGTCAAGTTTCGATCAGCTTTGCTTCATTTATATGGCTTGTCTACCACCACCACTCATACAGAAAGCACATAGATAAGCTTTAAAATCATTTAATATTATCCTTGAGTTGACCATTCATCTTCCCTGATTGGTTTTTCATTGAATTCATGATCTGTAGAAAATCCATGTAAAACTAGTATTATCCAGTCTAATCTTTAAATTTGCACAAGTTGATCACGACTCTTTTTACTTTCATGTTTTTATGCCATTGATGATGCTACTCATCATGAGTAAGGTTATACCGATACAATATGCCCTCCGGCTATATCGCCTAAAAATTTTCCACTAGAGTTGAACCAACCAAATAAATGAATGTTGTATTGCATTGCTCACAAAAGTCTTTTCTCTTTTTGCTTTTCACTAAAACCCACGGAATATAAGACTGTTACGGAAAGCACTATCACACTAAATTCTTCTGGTACCAAGTACCAATGCTACATGCATCAGAATAGTGGGTACTAGGTACAAGGTCTTACGAAAGTAAAAACAAAATTGACCTTTAGCTTGTAGAAGACAATAAGCTGTAAAAAACAACCCAAATGTTTCTCCTTGAAGAAATGTAACAACAAGTCCTATTCCAAGTATTTATATGTTCATGACAAATTATTAGCATTTTAGAAACAAACACATTATGTTTTGCAGCATCTGCTTGCAGCATTTGTTTTTTGCTTTTTCGTAATGGTATGGTGTATATTATAATGGCTGGATGGATAAATTGTTTAGGTATGCATAATTAGTCACGCATGATGAGATGAGCAAGGTAAATCAGAACTCCTTTATATATATGTATAAACCGTGAGAGATGTATAAGAAACTTACCATTGTTATGGGCATCTGTTGACTTTGTTGCATGAATCACAGAATTTATACTTTCAAGTATGGAAATAGGCTGCAAATTGGCGATACTTGGACTGTAATGCGCGGTGTTTTGGGGTTCCATAACCTCGTCCACACCATCGTCCGTCTCATGAGGGAAAGCGAAAGGAGCCATTTTTTTCTCTCTCAGAGTTTTTGAACTATAGACAATAACGAGTGACTGTTGATACCTGACATTGAAAACTCAATGCCATTTAACTTTTCATGGATTTAACTTAATTCATTTATTTTAAAAACTTTGTCCATCCGGTTGCGTCTTTTAAAAACATTTATTTTACACACATATATTTTTGCACAAAGTGTGTGTATGTAATATTTACAGTTCGATTTTCGTTCGGTGTGTACTTGCCAGCTACAATTATGAAACTACTGCACTTCACACCACTGTAATTTTTGTTTAATTGGTAAAAATACTTGGAAATAAATGTGTCACTGTTGTTTATTCAACCAATCAGAATCATAAGTCTGCGCACATGAAACTGCACCGCGACGACAAAGAACGCGGAACTCAGTCGAACTATAATGCTCCTTTCTTCATTGATTAAATGCTTGATATCGTCCTTCTCTAATTTGTGCATGATGATGGATGATGGATGATCGATGATATTGACTTTGTTGTTGTAATACCGGCAACCAATCTGAGAATATGTTGGCCTTTTACACGAGGCAGATTTCGTTCTTCATCTTTGGAAATTTTGCATGTGCACTGAAAATAAAGTAATGGTTAAAAAAGTAAGGCTTTTTGTATGTTTTGCAACTGCATATTACGATCGTTAAAACACAAAGAGCAAATAAATATTTTAGCCAACAAGAGCATCATCAGCAACAGCACAATGAACAATGATGTACGATGTACCTATCTTTCACCTTCCATTCTATGAAGATTTTATTCCATTTTTATGTATGAGCGAAGTAGCATGGTTTGTAATACTAACGTAGTAGACTGTAGACTGTGTGCAGTGCACCAATATTTTTGCAATAATGGAAAGCTTGTTGTATGTATTGGCAGAAATAATCATGCTACTCAGTTGGTCTAACATGTTAAAAGTTTTATTTAATATTTCGATTTTATACCTACCCAAGTAGGAGTACAAGATGGAGTAGTTTTTAGGTCCAGGTCCAGTTCATAAAATCATCGAATCGTATCATGAAAAACTTTCACACAGATTATATATTACGCTCTGTATGTAGTGCGGCAATCCACCCAGAAACCTCGTCCTAGCAATTCACAGGTAAATCTTTTCAAGATTTGATGGAGATAGGATTGTTGTTTTTCGATAGATATTACGTTAGAACTCCGTCATCATTGTTATCACCAGTTGTAGCGTACGCTCTACATGCATATAACAGAGAACAGACTATAGATGTGGCTGTGAAGAAAAGAAGATGTGTGTGTGTAAAAATAGAGGCTGACTACGCGAAATCCACTCTTCAGTGACCAGGACGGCTAATTCCCTTCTTCCACTTGTACGGTTGATATTTTCTGCCTATCTGATACCTACGCAGTAGTAATTGTAATCATTTAGAAAATTATGAATCAGATGAAAATGAAATGAAAATTGTAAGGAAACGAACTGTATAGGTAGTTATATGTAGGAAAGGGGGAAGTTTATGTGGCATGGCATGAGTAAATACTAAATACAGTTTTTTAGCAACGCTGCTACAAGCCCTCGCTTCAAAAGGCAAATGCTGAAAGTATTTATATGCGTTTGAGAGATCCAAAAACAACATAAAACTACATGTAGTCCTAATACGTATATAATTACATAAATAATGTTCTTTGTACATTTTTATAACGCAAAAAAATGTACATCACATAATAATATTATACAATCTGGAAAATTGCACCAAATTAATATCAACATGACACGACATTTTATATGAAATGCTGGTTGGTCCATTATTTGTACCCGTGTATCCGACGTCTACTAAAATGTATTAAAAAAAGTAGGGAACAGTGAACATATAGGACCTACCTACATACCTATTTTATATCCAGCTAGACGGAAACAGTCGCATTATCTGCTTCAAATATGTGAATATTACAAATAATCTTAAAAGGCAATTCATGTTTCATTTTTCATCTATTATTCTCGTTTTACCCATAAAAATCATATCTATAGTTAGTTATCCTAAAATGTATGGAAAATTTAAGGAGGTATGATATGTAACAATATGAGCAAAAAATGACCGCTAAACATTGAAAGGTCAGTTTTTTTATTTATATAAAAATTATACACCTAATTATCTTGTTGACTACATGATGGAGGCAGAAAGGAATCTCAGTGCCCATTTAAGTGAAATGCAAAATCCAAAGCTTTGATCAATATCTGTCACTGACAGATTGGCTATTAGACTGTTAGTCATTGGGATTATAAGATTAAGTGCATTGTGGTAAAGTGATTCAACTTGAATTAAAATTGCTCTCCGTCTGGTCACTGACATGCCTGCGTTTGCAATACATGTCTACCTACTTACATACTGCATTAGTAAAGTTTATGTTTTGCATGTCTTTAACTACTCGTATAGGTAAAGTAATAAGAAGCAAAAGTGGATGAGCTCTTACTGTCAGTAAATATTACGTGAAAAAGCAAAGCTATAAAAAATGTATATTATGCCCTTTTTGCCTTACCTTTATACTTCCTATGCGTACATTTAAACGAGCTATCTCCTCTGCAAAATCTTTCTGCAAAAGTCAGTAACTGAAAAAGCGATCCGTTTCACGGAAACAACAGGTGAGTCGAGTTGGGATTTCATGCAAAAAAAGTCAAGTGCATGCAAACCAACACCACTTTGTACACACACCAGTACGATTCTGAGTACAATTAAAAACGATTGGCGATAATAACAATAACTTTTATCCCAACAAAGCACAATGACAAGTTGTACTACAATGTAAATACATTACAATACTAATTTTGTTGGTTTTGCTTTTTTCTCTTCTGTCTGTCTGTGATGTTACCCTCTCACTAGTTGTTGCTCTAAAAGTCTGCGATAAAGACCGAGTTCTCTATCGGGGGTGTCTGCAACAAGCAAACCAGACTTTCATAGCGTGTCAAACAAAAAAAAAGAGCAAAAAAACAGAGAAAACCACCGTAGTAAATCCGTAAATCTTGTACGTGACTTGACTGACGGACTATCTACAGTCAACTGAAAGAGGTTAACAAAGGTCTTGTCTTGTAGGAAACGAAAATACGATGATGATTATATATGCTCATCCATTCTTCCATTCATTTTTCAATACATAAAGGACAAAACTTGATCATTTAACATATTAACAAAGTCTCGATTCTCAAAACAGAGCATCACAATAATATTTTGTTAGGGATGGATGGATGGATAAGACTAGTACTGTGAAGAAGAAGGTAACTTTACCATAAACCTCAACAAAAGCTTTTTTGGTATGAGGTGACAATCTACAAGAGAAATATAAGCTTTTACATATCATCCGTTTATCATCATGTATATATACCGCAATACACATAGGTAGCGGTATAGCATACACAGAATATTAATACGCAAACGTGCTCAGTTTTGGTGAGCATGCATATTTATTTAATTCATCTTGTATAATAATATATGCAAAGTTTCTGACTTTGACTGAATTGTAATGAAAAACTCAATGTGTAAATGTGAAACAGATTTTATGGGAAGAATTAAACAAAAAAACTTTACAGGCAATTACTCACGAAGAAGAAGGTATATCATGCGTACAGATGATAATGGAAATGGATAAATGTGGGCTGTGGGTGGACTGTTCCGTTCCATTCCATCAGCCATTATTATTTTAACAACAGACTGAATTCAACCTGGAATATGGATTGTATCGCACTGCGAGCCGAACTGTGTGAGTCGAAGTAGCATGTGTGGAGAGATGAGGTACATGTGTGGCAGTTGTAAAATGCAAACTGCAAACAATACGAATCATTTTTCATTTTTCTTCGATTTTAATTTTCTGGTTTGTGGTATCAGATTGGAATGGAACGGTAGCACGTAAAGGATGCAGTTGCTGGAGAGCAACTGGCTGATATGATAACTGCGAAAGTGAACATTATTACAGGAATCGTGCCATTAAAATGTTGAACTGATGTATATAATATGATGTTGTTTTCCCAGCATCTATACAATCTACTCTATCATTATAATTTATAATTATGATACACATAAATATATATATGTACCATCTTCGTGAAATTCGTGTATGAAGCTAATAAATGGCATGAGTAAAGTTACAGCTTTATGGGATTCCTTGAGTGAGAATTCGTTAAGAAATATTAAAGAAAAGTATTATTTCAAACTATAAAAAACCTGTGCCAAAATGCTGTGCATGCGTTTCTCGTGCGGTACACATTAAGAGACAAAGGCAAGCACCTACCTGAGTAATGTAGGTAAGGTAAGTATTTGAATTTATGGGAGAAAGACTTCACACAGTTTAATTAAAACCTACGATAAAATAATTGCTTTAGCATGGACTCTGTTATATGCGCTTAGGTAGCTTGGTTATCATCTGCAAATGTGTGCTTTCAGGTGTGTAAATATAAATAATGCACGCTCCATACTTTCCGGCATTATCATCAGCCTTATTTTTAACCCTGAATGTTTTTTTTTTCAAATGACAAGCTATTGTCTATTTACAACATTCACATTTCTTACGATACCCAGGTAGGCACCTATTGTCCAGGAATTCAAGATCCTACCTCAAGTAAGTAGAATATTTTTTATTGTTGTGTTATAAAAAGTAAAAAGCAGAGAGCATAAAATCTTACTTATTCGGCTTCAGCGGGAGTGCAATCATAAGTATGTATTTATGCTTGTATTGTTCAGCTTCAAAACGGAAATGTATGGAAAATTGGAGGATGACGCCTACTTTTTCAAAGATTTTTGTCGTTGAGTCTGTTATGGTATATATACCTACACTTTTTACTTTTATAACAGATAGTGAGAGTAATTGTGCACATATGCGTCGCAAATGGATATGAGTAAGTAATTTGTAATGCCGAAAGGCTTTTCCTAATAGCTACCTATGTAATATGTAAGCTTTATGCCCTAGTCTAGTCATCACAAAACAGAAACATTCATACATTGCATGCAATGATTTAAATGTGCTTGTGAGTTGTAACGTTTGTGCAAATAAAACTACTTTCATTGCTTTAATTTAAAACTTTGATACCACCTCCACCAACGTTTTTATATACTTGAAAAGTTGAGTATTTTCATTAGTCACCTTTGCGTACATTTCATTGGAGAACATGGAGAGATTTGGATTTCATTTAGATTTCGGGTACCTTTCCATTCTTTGGAATACTTCATGCAACCTGAATTTTGATTGTGTTCTTTCGCATTTTTGCGGACTCTTTTTTAAATAAATGTATGATAAAATAGTACAGCAACCATGCGTGACTGCCCTTCCCAAAACGTAAGAATTAATCTGAGTAACTATTTCACGTCATTTCACGTATAGTTATGTAGTTATCTCTACAAGTAAAGCACTATTCTACTCGTGAAACGTTCTATTTAGCTATTTGAAAGAAAATCCATCAGACTGAACATAGCGACGCACTTGTCTTTCATGGTAAATCCTAATTCACGTTCTTTCTATGCATTATTGACAATTGTGCATCGCATGGGTAGGCAGGCTACTTACAACGATTCAATCATTGTTAAAAACTGAGACACATTGTTTTGCTTACTGGAATGATTACTTATCTTTTTCGGTCCAATTAACTATAAAAGTTCTTGCAGCTCATTGAAATTGAATTGGGAAGAAAACAATGTATCCAGTCTTTACACTCACATAACTGCCACTGTCTCACCCAGACATGCGCATGCAGAGTTGTAGGCATTGGCACCCACCATCACCACTGCACTACCAGCACTACTGCCAAGTTGTTAAGTTCAAGGAACAAAATAATTATCTCATTTTCATGTTGTATTGTATGCGAATTTATAATTATAATTGCCTCTTGATAAAGGATGAGCTTAAGATGTAACAATTTAAGTAACTCATGCTTTATGATGACAATTACGTATGACGCATAACTTTCAGTAGACTTTTTAATTGTCTCGCCCCGTGATTTCCAGAACGGCGAACAGCGAACCATTGTCCATTCTATCTATCTAGACTGATACAGGAAAATAAAAACTTGACGACAATTGTCGGAAGTCTATTGTTAAAGTGTTAACTTAATTCGATTTCATTATTGCAAAGACGCACGAAATGTTAATACATATAGCCGCAATGATTTCGTCACGTCATCCTAGTTGCTGTAACATAAACATGATACTATTATATCTTGGATTTTAATAAATACCAAGAAATAACCATTAATCTGCACAGGTGTATTTGTATTGGTATTAACCGTTGTTGTAAAATTGAGAAAGACCATTCCCAAAAAGTCGCATTTATTCCCAAAAAAAATCACTCTTTTCTACAAATCCTTTTCCTATGAAATATGGCAAATTAGAACAGGAAATTAATATCCAAATAATTATCGATTTTAGGGCTCTCCAGTAAAAACGAAATTTGAAACAACTCATTCGAAAAACAAGTAACTTGTGTTGTGAGAATGCATGCATTTATCTTTCTTGCACGAAAATACAAAAAACACAAAATTTTTACACCGTTCCATCGGCATCATGCATGCATTAATACTGCTTGAATCAACATAAGCGGAAATACAAAGTGTAGAGTTGAGATCGCTGTGTACATTGATTCATAACTTTGTACTTCTTTTCCCCACAAAACTTGAAGCTGGTGGGCGCCCTCACAGACGGCTAAACTTTTGTACACACAACAACAAACAAACGATTTATAGATATTTTCTTCCACGACTCA
>JAQIWO010001368.1:0-10406 GCA_034695405.1 Entomobrya muscorum | reverse complement strand
GTTAAGAATAGGATTGATATCATGTAAATGGTGTGATGACGCAAAATTCAGTGAAAGTAGGGTGGGTAACATGTAGAACGCCATTTCGTAAAAATGTTTTTTAAACATAGAGCAATGTGGCATAATATGATGATCTTTAGAAGCTCACTTGGCTGATGAAGGTGTCTTAGCAACAGACAGAAGCTTTCTAAATATAATTTAATAATGTTAAGGTAGCGAAAAAATAAAAGTACTAGCTAATCAAGTAATGGAACATGCGTATCTAAATGGGTTACCAACCTGTTACTTACGTTATAAAAGCTCAATGCGACGCAACATTTGGGAATATTAGGTTATTAATGCTGGCAACAGATAATTATTACAACATGTTTACTATTTAAAAAGTAACTAATTTTGTAAAAGTAGCCAACGCTATTTATTTACATGACAGTCATTTCACATGCTACATTATTTAACTAGTCGACAATAATATACCTAATAACCTAATTAATTTTTTTACTTAATACGCATGTAGAACTTTTTTGAACATAATTATTACTAAAAACCTTTTTAATTTATAAATAATATGCCTACATATTTTCAAAATTTCTTTAATATTATCAATTAAGTTGATTGTATAAAATGTTTTAGGTTAATTTGCGCGTGACAATAATACGTTTCAGTGGGTTTTTTTGCGTAGCATAAGTTTGCTATGCTAGCAGCGAGGTAAAGAGATTTGATAAATTTTATAAACAAACTCATGACTATGACGCAAGTTACGGGCAAGTAAAATTGTAACTTTTAATAATTAATGACATCAAATGTCCGGCTGTGTTTACGTATTATCTATTCGACTTCACACTTTGAAAATTTAAAACCATCCATGGCTACTAAAAACAAGTATTTTTAGTTCGCTGCCCTTTCAGTCGTATTAGTATTAAGTAGCATTTCTATAGATGTTTGATCCTGTATATGTCTATAATATTATGTATTGTGTATGGGGGCTAAGTGGGACATTTTTTATAATTAAAACAACAGTTACGAATGACGAATGCTATGGGATTAGGAAATTTTGTGAAAACGCGAAAACAAAAATTTTCTGGAATTTGAAGTGTACTGATAATGGTGTATGTATGTTCATTAATTTACCTTACAAACATGAAACCTTCAAATACATCATGATGATGATGAAGAGATTGTACGGGTGCTAATGGGCTGGTTATATTTTATGCGCATGTGATCTTAAAGGATGCAAGATATCAATCTTCATGTGATATTATAACTACCTACATACATGGTTCTGGTCATATTTGTTTTGGTTTAGTTACAAATTGGTCAGAATACCTTAGTAACAAGCAAACAAGGGATGATAACAACTACTGAATGCATCAGTGAGCTGTATCCACACCCTTATGGTTTGCAATTCTGTATTCATGTCTAACTGACAAACATATATATACTGAGGTCAGTTTATGCTGGCGTTTCGCCGTCATCTTGAAAACGCACAAGTACAAGACATTCTTTTCGATTGAGCATGAGAGGTGTTGAGTACATCATTCATTACATCTAGTTCTTGCATTGGCTAACATGGTTTAATTACTGGCTTAGACTCGTACGAAACTTTAATTCATTAAAGCATTGGAATTTTATTCTGGATATTAAGAGCTGAATTTTGTTATTTTGTTTCTGTAATATCAATGCTTAACATTTACTAAATATTCAGGTTGATGGGCAATTCAATTATGTCTTATCTTATTTTTAACACTCCTTCTGGAAATCATAAAAAGTACAACATAAAATAAAACTAATAACCCATGAATATCAGATCAAAAATTTAATTATGTTTTTCATAATTATACATCTACATATTAAGACGTCAAAAATTCGAGGATTTAGCCAAATCATTATGATAATATTGATAATCAATACCATAAATAGTATAAAATGTTAATTTATTTGATTTCCACTTTCCAGTCTTCAGGTTACGCTCTGTGTAGCTATGTAAGCGCTGCCACTAGTTTCATTTAAAAATTGCAACATTCCAAAATTCCCGATTTCAATTAACAATGAAAAATCGCAACTCAAAGTTGGTGATCGCAAACTGGATTTCATTTGCTATCATCAGCCTTTTCCAATATGGGAACGCTTACATGGTCGGGAATAATCCGCACCACCGAATAGAAACGCTGGACTCAAAGGGCAAGTACAAACTGGAATGGAAAGTAGACAGGGCTGAGTCTCGGATTACATTCAATGTCACAGTGGCAACGAAAGGGTACGTGGGATTTGGGCTGAGTGGCAAGGGGAAAATGTCTGGAGCGGACATTGTGATTGGAGGAGTGATGCCAAATGGGAAATCATATTTTTCGGTACTAAAATGGAACTACCTTACCCTATCTTTTAAAGTGAAATTAACTGTATAACGAAGAAGTAAATGTATTCAAATTCGAAAATTTGTAAAGGATCGTCATGCTGTTGGTAATCAACTGCCAGAAGTCGATCCCAGTCAAGATTGGACGCTACTGTCTGCGAGCGAGACCAAGACGCACACATTCCTCAGTTTTTCGAGAGCCTTTGACACCTGCGATCCTCAGGATTACCCAATCACCGTAAGCATCCGTTTTTGAAACATGTTGCCTTAACCTAGAGGTCTTAATGTAACAATGTCTTTACCATTCAGGAAGATAAAATCTCAATAATTTGGTCCTATGGTGAGCGTGATAACGAAATTTCTTACCATCACCGCAATCGTGGGGAGTATCCAGTTTATCTCATTCATCCCGACTATTTTTTTTTATTTTATTTATTTATTTGAAAAAGATCCGCAGACTTTACATAATTGACACAGACTCACAAATAGACTACAAAACAGCCAATTCGAAGACGCTGTGACATAATAGAAAAAAGCTGCTGATGCTGAGTAAATCAAAATGACACTAATGTTTAGGAGGAAGCTAAATATTTTGCTGACTGTCAAGGTTTTATTATCAACACTGATGGTTATACTGACAAACTGACAACTGACAAGGTTAATGTCTCAAGCACCGCGACTTTACTGTGATAGTTTTCTGGAGTTAATAATTTTTGCTTCTCAGTAAATAAAAAAATTTCTATTGTCCAGGATAACGCTTTCTGGAACCGTATTTAAACAATGCTATCATCATAATAAGTCCTTCAGAGTAATTTGCCATAGTAAGCGGATTCTTTCACTAGTTTACCTAAACTATATATTATAAATAAAATATTATATTGTAATATAATAGTTCTGCCTGGTAATATGACAGCAACATTTGGCATTTGTTAAGCTTCTTGCCAAAGATAAGTTTTCTTGGTGGGCGTTTTGCTAATTTGCTGATTGTTTTGTCACTAAACTAGTGTAACATCGTTTGAAATAAATTGTTCCCATCTTAATGCATGTTCTAAAATTCAGACAAATCCTCAATTACATGATGATATTTTTTAATGATGGTCATGATGGATTCGTAACATGCCGTCCGATAAATTAAAAGAAATCCTGCAAAAAAAGTTGTAGCTCTTGAGATAAGTTTTTTAAATAAAATAAAACGAAATTAAACTACTTAACACTTACATGACTTACGTTAACAACTATTTCTAAAAAACATAAAAATTAAAATACATTTGTAATCCAACAAGAAGAGAAATATATATCATCAGAACATTTTCTCGGCAATTGTCAAAATAAAAAAGTAGATCATAGTTGTGCCAATTGCTGATCTTATTCCATATTAGTTTTTGTTTTCCAGTTGGTATCCAGCTACACATGACTTTTGCACCACTTGGCCCCTGCCTTTCTCGAAAAATAGTCGATGAACCGCAAATATTCTAGTAAATTCACAAATTACATTTAAAAAAAACTTCAATTTTAAAACTTCAATTAAACAAAGATAATAATTTTAAATGCAGATATGACTTACTCTGTAGATTTGTGTAGAACAAAAGAGAAAACGGGTGTCTTCCAGAAACCGTCTCGTCTACACTAGCTGAAAATATTAAGGACCAAAAATATATTTTTCATTCTGAATTCAATCTAACCAATGCACAAGCATTAGAAATATGATGTTTTGATAACAAATACATATATTTACTGACCAAAGCTTACAAGCGCCACTTGCGTCCACCAACCATCATCAGTCCGAATTGCAAGAGGTCCCCCACTATCGCCCACGGTGGATGCCCTATTCTTGTCAAAAGTTCCCAGACAAATGACCGAGTCCCCATAAACGAGACTACTTCTTTTGCTACACTCCCCCATCGGATGAATAGGAAATTCAATCTTTTTTAATGTCGCCGCAATCACCCAATTAGCCTCGTCTCCAATTTTTCCCGTGATTCCCCATCCTGCCAATGTTGCCACTCGGTGAAGAAGGTTTATGGGCTTGTCAGGATTTGGAAGGCAGATGGGACGAATGTCTCCAGGCTTTGCCTGTCCATGCTTCTTAGCCGTGGAAAATATTTTGATGGGTTTTTCCAGTTCTATCAAAGCAAAATCCGCGTGTACTTCATCCTGCTGTGTCAATGCTTCTACATAGTCTCGTGAGAAGTGGACTGTAAAGTTCTTTGACAATATCACAGTCTTAGCTTTTGGATCCCCGAAGTAGTCATGATTTGAGAAGGTGATCCATATGGTATCCGGAGTAGCCTCCTCTGGATCATGCTTCCGAAGACGAGTTTTACTTAGTATGCAGTGGGAGGCGGTGAGAATCATTCGGTCGTTTATTATGGAACCGCCACAGAGACTTTCTCCAGCGTTGTTATTGCTTTCCCCGAGAAAATTATTCCAAAACATGGAAATCATGACCATCCACGGAAACTCCCGGGGAGTGGCATCCTCTCCTCCGATTATTCTTGCGTTGGCATGCTTCTCAAGATTGTGAAGTCCACACACTAAAATTCCCAGGAACAAATTTATTTTAAATGGACCAATCACAATATTTTTCAATGTTAGCTTACCACAGTCCAGACTCTCGTTTCGTTTAATAGGAGTAGTTCCCTCCCACTTGTATTTTCGTCTTAACCCTTTCTCTAATGGGCGTACTCTCGCTTCCGGTTTCGGTTTAAACTTTGAGGGGCCAGCTTCGCACCACGTGGCTCCCACCTCATCTGCGTAGTATTCCAAGTACTTTATCCAAGGTTGAATGTTTGTGAAATAAGTTGTGACCTTGCTGCTTTTTGGGTCGTCTTTTGATACTTGTCCTGCCACTGAGGAAATTCCGATGAGCAACATCTGCTGATTTTTTATGAATCCTTTTGCATCTACCTCTCCACTCGGCGCTATCAGAAGAGGTCCTCCGGTGGCAGTCGGACCTGGCATCCGGTACTGAGCGCAAAGAGAGTCATTTCCAGAGTGGTCTGCAAGCCCATTATCTTTATCGCATAGTTTCCCTTGAAGAACCACCAAGTTTCCAATGCTCCTCATCTCCACCCTGGAATCATCTTCCAAGGCTCCTCCGTATCCGTAGTAGAAAGCTTTGTAGCCTGTGGGGTCAAAGCGTTCGTTTCTTTCGGGTAGACAAATCGGGGAAACAAGTTCAAGTGGTATGACCGTGCTGACAATAATTATTGCAATGTCACTGTCCGGCTGCTGTCTCTTGGCATCATTAATTTTCCATTTTTGGTTATAAATTATCTTAGAAGCTGAAACTGCCACGTCTTTGCTTTGTTTGTAGAAATGTACAAGAATATTTTTGGGTGCGGCTAGAACACTTGTAAAGTGGTTTGGTGGGGAGTCCCATGCTTCATATGGAGGAAGTCTCTCGTTGCTTCTAAGTTTAAGACAGGTGTTGGAGGTGATGATCATTTTAGTGTTAATTATCGTACCAGTGCATGTTCTTATGAGCCTCTTGTCTTCATCGTTTACTTAAATCCTAGCATTCCATGTTTGCAACGAGGGGTTCTTGCAACATTCTATTCAAAAAGATAGATTTAAAACCCATTTTTATACTTGCAAATAATTTACTTCATTCTGATCTGTGACTTTTTTTTGTCACTGACTTACTGCATGGTTTAGGATAATTTATTCTTTTTAAATTTGTTTTGGTATTCCAAGGATCTTCCCGTTTTCGAGTAGGTTGATGTCCAACTTTCTGTTTAGCTAGACATGATTGGACCGTTTGGACTTTATATATGAAAATAATGAAAACAAGCTGAGAAGCTAATGCAAGGTTTACTCCAAGAGCGTTCATTTTTGCACACTGTTCGATAGATTTTCCTTCTCTTATTTGCTTGGAAAAAGATAAAGTGAAATTTCTCTTCCTGATATCTCATTGACCCTATGCTCTGTGCGTCCCTCTAACAATGTAAGCTTTAAGTAAGATGGACACAATGACAATCGTCACACTTCTCGATCTCACCATTGTCAAATTTTTGATGACCTAAATTTGGTCCGTTAAACTGAATGAATTGAAGATTTGAATTGAATTTGAGGTGAATGAATTGCATAGTTAAAAAAATATATGTTTCTAATGCATGAAAACTGAAAGTTTGTATTTGCAATAAAACATTTACCTGCAAAAGTCCGCTAACATAATAATACAAAGAAATAAACATGTTAAAACTAATTACTATGATTTTATATGCAAAGCAGTCAAGAAATTTTCCCTTCCGCATGTCATTTTTATTAAATGCCAAAATGTTACAATATGAAATTACTGACAATGTGTGGAACCAGATAATGTACGTCTATTGGTCGTACGCCCACGCAATTTCAGTTTCCATGCTTCCAAGTTTTTGTATGTCAATGCCATTTTACGAGTATTTTTCAACCGTTTTTGTTAAATATACTATTAGGATTTGTAAGGTCATGGCCATATCGTTAGCTAGATATGTATTGACCTACTCATCTTAATTCGACCAAATTGATGGTTAGAAACCGCAACACAGAAAGTTTTGTTTTAGCCCACAAAGCATGTAATTATATCATTCGATAGGACATAGATTTTATTCCATCAAACACTTTTATTAGTTTTCAATTGTATTTCGATTTGAGACTTTTTAATATAAAATATTGACAAATCTATATATAATTTGACCATAGAATACAGTATATACTGAGAATGCTTGATATTTGGAGTATAGAATACACAAAATGTTTATTAATTACATTCGAATTTACATGAAAATTCAGATTGTCTACTTAACGCTATACATTGATTGATTGACTATATAATTAACCACCATTCTGGCTGGCACTTTTCTGCATCCAATTACCTGATTTTTTAAGTTCCGGTGGATTTATATTGTGTTCAGAATCTTCTTCCATTTTGGGTTTGGTTACCTGCTACACATGACTTTTGCACCATTTAGCTCCCGCCTTCCTCGAGTGATAATCGACGAACCGTAAATATTCTATTAAAAATATAAATAAAAAATGCACCCCAAATGATCATGTAAAACAAAACTAAATTTTGCAAAAATAATAAAACTATCAAATCAAGTTACTCTGTAGATTGGTATCCAACTGAAGAGAGAGTGGGTGTTCACCATTTGCATCCACAGGGGCGGTTTCGTCTTCTTCGCCTGTAAGAAACAAAAAGTTTTGAAAAATATGTCAGGTAAACTAATGGACAAAAGTTGCGCAAATGCAGAATATTAAATATATATTATAAAAGAAAACAAACGGTTTCTTTGCTGATTGCTTATTTTGTTCAAATTATTCGGTATTAAATAAAATTAGTTAAGATCTGAATTAGTCAGTATGTATTTATTTTAATGTTAATGTAACGTTTATTAGTTCACGGAGGTCATAGATAGTTGCATCGCATCATAGCTTATTCATAAAAATGATAAGCTCTTTTGGTTGCGTGTCATGCACAAAAGGGATTTTTGCAATTTAAAAAGCATTAGATACTTCACTTTTTGAAGGACTTCCAAAATCAACAAAGTTCTTACTCGTGACAAGGAACAAGATGATAAATTAAAGTTAAAATTGTAAATACAGTTGTTTACCGAGAAAAAAGGGTTTTTACCATTTCAACATAATGGAAAAGGGGGACAATATGAGAAAAATAACTGCATGCTAATTAAATGCTTCCCACTTTTGGTTTCTTTTCCAATTTCCATTTTTCCCTGTGGGAAAACCAAAGGTTGTATTTACTGTATTCCTTCCTACTCGTGACTTTATAAACCTTGATGCCAAGTTTTATAGAAATCGGGTTAAGTGTTCTTCACAAATCGTCTAGACCGATAGACAGATTTGTCCACACTTATTCCTATTATCATGTTACTTTATAAAATACCTTCGGCACTTACTAATGAATAGAAATGAATAAATTGAAAAATAGCTTGTCACCCATAAACATTGATACTAAGACTTACCGTAACTGACAATCGCCACTTGCGTCCACCACCCATCCTCCGTCCGAATCGCAATAGGTCACCCACTATCCCCCGAGGTGGATGTCCTATTCTTATCGAAAGTTCCCGAACAAATTACCGAGTCACTTAATACCTTGGAACTTCTTTTACTGCACTCGGCCATTGAATGAACAGAAAATTTAATCTTTTGCAATGTCGCCGCCGGGGCCCAGTTAGCCTCGTCCCCAACATCTCCAGTGATTCCCCATCCCGCCAAAGTTACAACTGTATCAGTAAGCCTTATAGGCTTGTCAGGATTCGGGAGGCAGATGGGTCGAATGTCCCCGGGCTTTGCTTGCCCATGCTTCTTCGCCGTAGAAAAGTTTGTGATGGGTGTTTCCAATTGGATGAGAGCGAAATCCCCGTGGAATACCTCCTGCCGTTTAAACACATCCGCAAAGTCATGTGAATAGTGAACTGTGAAGTTTGTATGCAAATCAATGTTCTGGGCTTTTGGATCATTTTTAAAATCATGGTTTGAGAGAGAGATGGAGATGCGATCAGGAAGAGACTCTTCGCCTCCGTGTTCCAGAAGACGAGTAAAACTTAGCACGCAGTGAGCAGCAGTAAGAATCATTCGGTCGTTTATAATGGAGCCATCGCAATTATATGGACGAACATCGACATCGGGCTCCCCGAGAAAATTATTAAAATAGAAGAATATCAAGACCATCCATGGAAACTCCCGAGGAGTGGCATCTTCGCCTCCAATTATTCTTGCATTCGCCTGCCTCTCGAGATTGTGAAGTCCACAAACTAGTGATGTAATAGTGAAGCAAACATCATTTATTAATACCTTTATAAAATGAATAAACCGAACAATCAAAATATAGAAAAGTAGCGTGAGTGCGAACTAAACAGTGTTAAAATTGTAGTTTAACTGATAACATTACAGTTAAATTGTTAAAACTGCGGTTAAATTGTTTAAAATTGCAGTTAAATTGTTAAAATTGCAGTTAAATTGTTAATACTGCAGTTTCACGGTTAACTGTAAATGACCATATATGACGAAAAATTGTCAGCGTAAAATTCTATATCAGAATCACCAATAAAAATATTTGACGAAATTCCGACCCATACGTCATGGAACCCTCCCCACGGCGTACGATAGAGTAATTAGCACATGGTCCAATGACCAAAAATGATCAGCGTAAAATTCTGTATCAGAATCAGCAATAAAAAACTAGAACAATTTTCGAGCCCTCGGGGTCAGGCCCCGTTGCCACCCTTAGGGTGCGCGGGTCGAACTGGTACACAAACTCGAAGCACAGTTTTTCAAGGGCAATAGATTGGTGAAATCAGTTTTCAAGTCGGATCAGTAGTTTCCGAGTTATAAGAAACACAGACAGACAGACGGACGGACAGAAAAAAAATTCCATAAAGTAGCTCACGCTACTTAATAAAGTGGTATAAAATATTAATAATTTTTATTTGAATGAACTGCTGACTGGTTTCATTCCTCATTGGCTGCATTGCATGTTTAATTGACTTTTTGGGAAATATTTATAACTTCTTGTACATTAAATTGATTCCTAATAACCTTGTGATTGACTGTTTTATTTTCAACAGTTCAACAACAGTTTCAAGTTCAAGAACGACACGACATCCGAGACAAGGATCAAAAATTAAAAGTGAAGCGAATCGACATGGCACTCGGAAAATTTTCTGGAGAAAAGAAGGCGACCCTAGCCCGGGTGTCTGGATAGTCTGGAAGCTTGGTTCGTTCTAGCCTCGATCAGATTCTTCTGGAGTATCCTGTATCCCGCCGGGTAGACACAACTGGGCTGCTTTCTGATCATGGGAATATTTTCTTCGTTCTAAAAAGCATCACTGGCTTCACTATGAAATCCGAAGGACTGAAAACTGAAACCAATGCTGGGACCTAAGAATTAAGTATACATATATTATTAAGTGGCGAGCGAAGCGAAGCTACTTATTGATTAGAGGTTGTCCGTCCGCCTGTCTGTCTGTCCGTCCGTCTGTCTGTCTGTCCGTCTGTCTGTCCGTGCGATATCTCTTGAACGGATAGGAATTTTTGAATTCTGTTTTCACCA
>JAQIWO010001367.1:0-10410 GCA_034695405.1 Entomobrya muscorum | reverse complement strand
CATTTGTATATTATATACAGCTAGGCTAGCTACAATAATGTATCCAATCCAATTCACTATACAAAAACCTTAATATGAGCAAGAAAATCATCTATAGAAACAGGAAGAAAATGAATTGAGGATCGATATAAGGGGATATAATAATTTTCGTAGTGGCTGTGGTTGGGTGCTTATATCCACTAGTCTCGTCTCCAGTTTCTCTTAATGCTATAGGGCCACAACTTGCAATAAAGTACCACGTTTCACTAGTTATTCCTATTCTTTCACTCTCAACTTCTCTTATGAAACTAGTGCCGTTGCCTAGTTTTCTTTTCTGCTTTCTCTCTCGGCGATGGTGGTGCAGGGAAAATGGATGGTGAACAGCAGGAGATATGCTATTTCACTGAGCTTTTCTCATCGGATCCGTCCCAGTTGACGTTCATCGCATTTGATCAGCCATACTATACACAAAAACTACCTTGCTCAGCCTATTTCCATGCAAGTAGTAGCATTGTAGATTGTAGTATAAACCTTCAGATAGCTTTGTTCAAGTAAAGGTCGTATGCTAGCTTAAGGGAGAACAGAGAATGTTTTGTTAGGTATTGGGAGAAAGACGACAAGCGGAGAGAGAGAGAGAAGAGACGACCGAGAAAATAGGAATGAAGATTCTATGGAGTATATAAGCACGAGTAACATTAGAGATGAATGTATGTAGCCGAATTACTTATTTGTACAGATGTAGAAGGAAACTTTTTCCTTTGGGTTGGTTGTGCAAGAAAGACTGGAGAAATATACACGTATTAATGTGCATGCTACAAAAGCATGCACATAAGTTTTAGTTTTCAGGTAGGTAGTATTTAGGCACATACTCAGGAATGGACTCGTTTCACATTATGTTCGTCTGAATGATTTTGCGAGACTAAATACAGATCCACATCAGACTTTACCTGTGTGCAAGCCATGTGCTAGTAACGGTGTTAATACTACATACTACACACAACGTTGCTTGAATTGAGTATAAGGAAAGTATTCTTTGGTAGCAATGGTGTGGTTTAGTCTCGTATTTTTAGTGATTGTGTGACTTTCTCTGTACGGAACTAACGGGGTCACAACTGGTACGTGCGGGCGGATGTAACAGTGACTGAAAAGAGGTTAAACTCATACAAAATATAATATATCCTAAAACTGTTATAGCAAGGTTGGACAAAATGATTTGAGGAATAGAAGACTAGGAGAATAGGAAACTTACAGATCATACATATAGGTAAAAAATGTATGTACTTATGCACACACATATATATGCATGTATCCTTGCATAGGGAAACTAACTTTCTCTATTCTCACTACTTATAGAATTGAGGAGGAAAGAAAATAGCAAGTAAGTATTTTCTCTATGAGGAGAGGGTATGAAGAAGGCGAGATGAAGCATAGCAACCAGAGGATGAATGGGTGGCAAAGTGGTACAAATTCAAGGCGAATGAGTGGTATTAAACTTTTGGGAACATATTTCTTGCAACTCTGACAGATGCTGATACTAGTAAAGCTAAAACTGGTGGCAGAGACGATTTGCAATGTGAATAAATCGTAGAGTAAAGAAATAGCGCTTGGTAAGCAAGAACTCTTTTTCTTGTTGTTCCCTGCTTTTTCAGGATTTTTTTATACTGTTATGACTCCTGTATTGAAACTTGCACAGTAGTAAATACAAATAAGTAAATGCCATTTGATCTCATAAGTGTGACCTCATTTCAATGTTAAAGTACGTTAAAATACAACCCCCAAATGTTCACCAAACTAGTGCGGCCATTTTGTATTGAACAGATTAACAGATTGATATTGAAGGATTTTTTACAGTTTGAAAACATTTGGTCAAAAAATAGAAACTTATCATGTTGGCACAGTTTTGACTTACTAATTTACTCCTTTGAGTCAACCGGGTTTTCTGAATTATAAACTCACATTGACCCACGGAACATTCATAATGAAAAAGATCGTCCAAAAGTGGCCGGAAGTTATTAGCCATGTATGTATATACAAAGACAAGTCGTCTTTATAAATCTCATAGAGTAACTAGAGCTACTTAACAAGTGAAGTGAATGCTGCTGTTGGCCCTTCTGCGAATCTTGTGTATGTGCTAACTTCATTTTACATTATTTCATTCAGCTATTTCAAACAAAGCTCGACATCGTTCAAATAAAATGCTTTCACTTTGTTCTTTGTCATATAAATAGAGTACACACTACACAGACACAACGGATACATTATGAAATGCACCCTGTTTTACTATTACAACATACATGCATACTTATAGCAACAGTGTTGCGATCCGTGAAAATTACCAAGCCATGTATGTGCACTCTGTATAGTCTGTATATCAAGTTGCTTTCACTATCATCGCTACTGTTTTACTTTTAGTACGCAGCACACACACACACACACACACACAAAGGCATCCACAAAGCAATTTATTTATTCCTCTTTACTCGTTAGTCATTCTCGTCTGTTGAATAATAGAATCATGATGATACACTTTGTAACTTACTATTACATTACTCTCCCTACCTATGGTCTGGTGGCATTGTTTATTAAGGAAATAGCGAAACCTCATCGCGTCGCAAACACTTGCATAAAACTATATAGAACAGGATTCGGTGAAGTTGTGTTTGCACTACAAAATCATCCATTTAGATGAATCAAACATATTATCTCATACTGTATAAATATAACAAATATTATTACGGCTGATTCAGCATAGAGTACTAGCGGATAATTTATTTTTAAGTAGTGGAGTAAATGCTTATATGCAAAAACATGTCAACATCATAAAAATATACAACAATCCAAGTTTGCTTAGTGAATCCTGTAACTGCAATAATTCTGTTTTATATCCTTTTAAAATCAATTTTGTAATTTTCCATACATAAAAGAGAAAGCCCGAGAGATTGAGAAAGCTTTTCTGTTAATATTTTCTGGTATAACAGCCAAATGTAGAGGCAGAAATCTCACCGTTTACCTGTGGATCGATGTGATTTGTAATGCTATTTTGTTTCAATATATTTGATGGTATACATATCCATAACAACTGCTATAATCAACATCATCATCACTCCTAATAATATGATGGAAGAGTTTATACCTTGACTACAATGATCTTGTTCAAAATTAATCCTTTTGTCATTTCCTTGCTCTCCAACGGTTTATCATCACCACATGCCACATCACATTTATCGCTATTTCGACAATCGACATTTTCTTCCTTCTCATAGCGTCACTTCTTATAATATATGTGAGAAATACAAATTTTCCTTCATCAGAGGCAGATATGCACACAAAAAGTTGTTCAGGCAGACTAGCAATGCCAAGTGTGCAGGTTGGGTATGCACTTTCTTCTGCACCAACATAATTGTTCAAATATCTTTCATCCATCTCAGAGTTCAACTTGAAAGTCTAGCTAAATGGGTGGATGTATAAGGCTTTAATAGTCGTTGAACTGGATGAAATTCGTCTAAAATTGTATTAACCTAAGGTAGAAAAATATGTACCCCACCACAATATAATGAATGAGTGGGGGTGACGAGAACAAGGTAAAGCCTCGCCAAACGTCTCTATACACTATAATATAAACACGTCCGTTTCTGTTACACATCCTGTCAAGTAAACATACACCTTCGCTTCTCTCTCAGTACACAAAACACAAGTGCCTTTTTTAGCGTGAAGAATTCCAAGGGGAAAAGGGCACACACACACACCACAGCGTGTAAGCTCTTTTGCTGTTCAAATCGTTTCTCCATTAATGATGGTAGGCGGTGGCAGCTGACAAATATTAAATAATTGACGATAGCTCATAAGATTCTTAAAACATTAATCGGTTTCGCTCATTCATCTCCGCTTTTGAGAATCCAATTATTTACTGTGGTATGCCACGACAATGCGTGTGCACAGGAAATGCGTTACGCACACATTTTGTATAGTTTATTATAATATGTATGTCATATACATAATACACACACATGCTGAACCTATAAAAATGCAGGCAAGACAGACGCTAGAAGACCCAGCATTTTAATCTGTGATGTTACCGTTTGTATAGACGCTTCTGTCTGATATCTTATTTTGTTCCGGTTATCGAATAACACAGCTCCCGTATAATATTTCAATAACGTATGTATGGCTAATGAGCTATATAAACTAAGCGAGGGGGCGACGGGAGAGTTATAAGTTTTATAAATACTTAAAAGTGGACCGCCAGCGACTGTGGTGCACATATGGCATTTCCAATAGCCATCAATCAACTAATCGTAAGCGTATGTATGTATCAACAACATTTTAACAGAAAATTGTATACACATGACGAGCTTTCAAGGTCTACATTACGCTCTTATTATTAAATACCGGGATCAAACATGAAACCATACACTGGCCGACTGGAAAATGTCCCGCCCGCATTTTTCTGCATGTTCAAATAGTTTGCTTAATTTAGGATACACACGGGCAAAACTAGCGACGCCAGAAAAGTACTATAATATGTGTAGAAAGAACAAGTGTACGCTTTCGCTTATTATATGTACCTATATATTTGATTGGATACACTGCTCATTTAGTTTTTACCTTGCGAAAGCCAAATCTATATACCTACAATCATCATCATCATCAGGATCGTCCCATCATCGTCTTGAAACATGCTGACACGCACCATACCACTACTCACTATCATTCTACCATATCACATCGAGCACATTTCCTGCCCCATCATCACGTGATGTTTTTAATGTGTCTTGGCAATGCGGCATGCTGGTGTGATGAGAAATTGTACGTATGGATGCCGGATTGCGAATGCAAACTAACAGAAAGTTAGGCGCAAAGCCATTCTCTGGAAGCATAACAAGCGTATATATAGTCTTATTTATTATCATTTTGAAAATCATCATGGTTTTAATAACATATAAAAGTATGCTTGGTCGGATCTGAGCGAAGTGAAAAACTTTCGTAAGTTAAAAATACACATATTTTTTTTCAATGTGTGCGACGACGAGAGAAAAGCAGCACGATTTCGACAAGTGTCTTGATGTGGTCTTATTTTCTTCATTTTCCGGTGAGTTCTGTTGACAAAGTAAAATGTAACTCCAACTGTGAAATATTCATGCCCGTTCGCAGTGTAATAACGATGCTGTTGGTGGTACCATCGCTTTTGCTGACGAACGTGGTAATCTCCATTACAATCGCATGTGGCATATTGGTCAGAAAGCATAACTTCTAAAACTCAGTACGTTAAAAAACGAAGTAGTGCGCCGTATACACAGTACTTGTATGCATTTTTAATATGAAGGGTGTATTTCCAAAGGATGGATCATGGATCTATCAATTTTGCAAACTGAGCAGAATGCTGAATGCTGTGGGGTGATGATGATGAGATGTGCGGCTTTTTGCGCTAAATACTCTGCATGTAAGCGAAGAGATAATGATGAGACTTGCTGACAACAACATCCCAAACTTGCACCGCACGACTGACTGCAAAAAAGTTTTGTAACACGTAAATATGATATGAATGTTTCTGGCTGGCATGTGTATTAGAAGTTATCTCGTATCGTTAGGAAAAAAGATTGCAATCAGTAATAATAATCAGCTATTTTGTAGCCGTATCATAGGATTTCATGTTTTAAAGTTGTAACATTCTCATTTTTATTTCACTCTTTCGGAGAATCTCAGAGTTTGTAGGATAGATTTATGAAACGATGAGGTAATTTCATAATTAAATGCTAAAACCCAGGAAAGAGCCATGCACACCAGCATATATTTTCCACTTTTCCTGATTATTTTGTCTAGAGATGAAACAACACAGAAAAGGACGACTTAATATCACATATCACCCCGACTAATTCACTACTAATGTTTTAAGCACTCCATTCATTTTCAGATAATAACTTTTACCTTCAGATAGATGTGTACTAAATTAGTCTGAAGACATTTCACATTTTTTTTCGGCACACGGTTCATAACTCACGGAGGTATCCATGTACCATAAAGGAGTGTATAATCATCATAAGTACATTTTGTACCTAGGCTTGTGCCTATATGTATATTGTGGTGAATGCCATGCACCCAAGTCATCAGAAAATCTCTACTTTCCATAAAACCAAACAAGGTGGGTTATTATTAAGCAAATGGATTTTTTCTGTTGTTGCTGTTACACATGGAGAGTGAGAGAGATATTTTATGACTCACAGTTCCTCACTCGTACAGACTGTGAGTGAAGAAGAAGGTGATGTACAGTTCAATTATAATGACCCACACCGAAGCAGCAGCATGTCGTAATGTACAACAACATACAAATAAACTGAACCTTGTGTGAAATGAGCTTTGATGTGTGATTTTTGTAAGTAGAAAAAGGAGTCGTCATAATAATCATCATCATGTAAATAAAGCAAAAGCTATACAGACGGCAAAAGTTATAAGTATCACACAGCGTGTGTATTACAGCTTGCAAATACCACATAAGATTTCCTTTTCGCTTTTCTCTGTGTTCACTTTTCGATTTTTCTATGCATTCTCGCTGCTTTCCTTCTACTTCACTTTGCTTGCACTGCAGTGAAGGTGACTACCTATATTTATGTTTATGAAAAAAGGTAAAATAAAAAAATCAAATCTTTGTATATTTTTACATGAAACGCCTTTGTTAGTACAGCTCTCTATATACCATCACCACCAAAGCACAAGTCATCATGGTACATACTACAGCAGCGTTCAGCAGGAACTAAACACTTTGAGAGACTCTCCCCGTTCCATATAATATGATATGGCTATGCAGACAACATGGATTTTTTGGGCTGTAAACCTCCGTGAAGAAATGAATGGGCTCATGGCATGAGATTTCAGCTCATAAACTAGAAGAACCCTTGACAAGAATGACACTAATAGGCTTGCTTGTACCATTCAACTCTCCATAACTTTATTTTCTGCTGCTTCTATTTCGTCCCATTTCTTTCTTTCTTTCTTTCTCTCTCTCTCTTTTTCTTTTAGCTGGTTTGTGTTGATACTGCAAGACGCATAAGCAGAGATATACTTATTATTATTTTTATTATGTGGTATTATATGTACCTACTTTATTTTTGTTGGAGGTTTTTTTTAAACTTTCCGTTCGTATTTATGTTGAAGAATTTTTTACCATTCCAATTGTAAAAATACAGTCCCCATCGATGTCGCCTTCTTGTGAATTATTAAGACTGCCTCGATAGACAGAATGAGGAGGAGAAGCAGGTACACAAACACCCGTAAAAGCTAAATAAGCATTTGTGTGATGTTGAATGACACTGCTCTTTAGACATAAAAAAATAATCAGTGTATATTCAATTTAATTTTTTGTTCATTATTTTTGGACGATTGCAAAGATTCACTCATTTGGCTGTGTGTATATTTTTTCTAGATAGCTTGAGTATGGAGTATGCCGTGTCACATCATCAATTTCCATAATTGCATTCTTTTAATTTTGTTCTATGGACAACCATATCTAACTACCTCCCAATTTTATCAAAGAAATGACTGCAGTGGATGACGTGAATATGAGACGTGACCACTTAAAACGGTTCCTCATATAAGTTTTAAATTAATTATAATTGGGGTCCCTTATAGATGCCTAGTGCATATGTGCCTACATGATATATTTATATAAGAAAACATTGAGCAAGATGTCTACCTACTCGCATTCCAAAAGCACCCCATTTTATTATTCAAATTGATAGACAGCCGACACTTGACTGTTTTATATGAATGCCTATTTCTTAGCGTTGACTGAAATCGTAGTGGATGGTCTATTAAAATTTTCTTTTGTTTTGAAATCATTTAATTTTCCTACACCATTTTTATTTGGTTTTTAAATTTAGCTTCATTATTTGTACCAGCATCCGTGCCAGTTTTTATTCCGGCGTCTGTCTTGTGATTTAAAGACAAAAGCATAAAACTTTTTGGGAAAACAAAAAGCATACACTTTTTGTAATAATCAATGACATACCACATACCTTACATGCTTTGGATGGTATCTATAATATTTTCTAAAACTTTAATTAATACACAGGAAAGAAGTAAGTAAGAAACTAGATCGAATAATAGTGCAGGGTGTAGTTCATCTCGCTTATCGTAATGCATTTCCCTATCGTTATTATTTCCATTGCGTAAACCTTTCATGTACGCAAATCTAACGGACGCTATAAGCTAGCAACATATTATACATTGTATATTTATCGACAACTTTGACGAAATAATTTTTGGCGAGAATTATTCATAATATCGTCAAGTGTTAAGTGTTGCACGAAGGTGTTACGGGCTCTTGGACAATGGAGCGAATAGATAAATTAACATTGCAATTTCACATTTACATTTGAGACACTTCAATCGTTTTTGTATAATTCATTAGTATCGTCATTTGATCCACTTCAACACGAACTTTTTAAAACGAACTAATCATTTCGTCAAACATTACTTGACATTCGTCGTTTATAACAATTATAAGCAGTACAGTGTACAATCGTCAAAAATGTTACAAGAATTTCCAAGTTTGAAATTTCGTCAAAGTGTTCGTGAGTCGAGCATTGCATGTCTTTCAACAATGTAGGAAGTAGTAAAAACGCAAACACAAATACACCACCACAAATAGCCCATGTGTATCTATAAACTTTTTCTGGCAATGTGTGTGTTATGTTTATCTATGCAGTTTATGCCTTGAAGAGTTGTTTAAAAAAAAGTTTCATCAGCAGCAGTGGCACTGACTCACACTCACTCGCACACACACACACACACACACACACACACACACAGAGGCAGCCAAAAGGACACATGATGATGAAAGGGAAGAAGATAACAACAAGAAAGGGTAGTGAGGCTCACAATCATTGACATTCATTACATTTTTAATGATGTCCATCATCCTCTCTCTTACTTTGTCCTTATTACTCTAATCATCTATATGACTACTCCGACCGTACGACTAGGCATAATACGAGAACATCAACAAGGACTAAAAATGTTACGCTCAAAGCAGCATAATTTCGTTTATCGTTCAACAAACCGAGTATTCCCTCAAGGAGGTTAACCAAGTTCCAGTACATTCTCCATCCATTAACTGTTTTACGAGCGTAATTTAGAAAAGTAGTTATGATGAGCCATATTATGAATATATAATAATAAACGATGTTTGCGTGAGCTTTCCAGTTAGTGTGGTTGTTGTTGTTGATTTTCTATTCAAGTATCGGTGTGTAGTGTGTGTAACTTAACCTACCATCGTTTTTTTAGATACACGTACATTATTGTATGTGTGTTTTTTATAATTAAATGTAAATAACAATAAAGTTTTTACCTTCATATGTTTCCTTTCTCGATTTAGATTGCATAATGCTTAAATTTTTGGGTTAGAGTTGAGTATATTGCTTATTTAACCATGCATGTGTTTCCCTTCAGTTTTTCTCTTTTACGCTGTCTTTCATTGTGTGTGTTTGTTTACGCATGAGGCAACGAGCGTAAGCACACAACTAGAATTATGTATTTCTTACATGAGCTAACAGTAATCAAATTGAAAAAGATCCATTACCTCCACTAGTTTTGCTGCTGTTGTTTTTTTTCGTTCACTAATACTTAGCCAATTTAACTGGAAGATTCATTATGAGCATTACAATCATCAATGAAAGAAATGTTCAAAGGTGAGCATGGCACAAAAGAAAATGTTTCTTTCTTTCACAGTTTAAGAACTGCACGTGCGCAAAATTGAAATTTTACTCTTTTCGTATCGTACATTGAGATTTGAACAACTACGCACTTATGATTCTGATTTTGAAACCGGAAAGGTGTTAATGTGCCGTAATCAGCATTACCCAATCAAGACGATTGGGATTTTTTTTTGTGTTGAGATAAAACGAAAAGTCACCCGTTTTGTCCTTCACTCTCACCAATATACTTTGTCTGTTTTTTTCGAAAACTTAGTAACTGGAATTTGTTTTTGCACCAACAAAAACTACAAGTTTCCTGGCTATGTTCGACCGATAGCTTTTTGGTTTACACAATTTCCCCCCATTTTTTTGGTAAAGCAAGTATTATTTTAAACTCAAACTATCTCATAAGATGTTGTTTTTGTTCCTTCCAGTTCTTACCAAATTCTTGCAAGAACTTACACACAACAGAAAGCATAAATGCATCAAAATACGTGTGATCCTATTGATGGGGCAAATTTTCTTAAAGTTACTCACAAGACCTGCCTCTTTGTAACTCACTCGCTCTGTCTTGTTTTCTTGTATAAACAGGGGGAAAAGTTTGTCTTGTAGATGTTTCTACAACGGGCTAAAGTTTTCTTCACTTTGAGATGCTAGTGTGTATTCTTGCAAAAGTACTAAATAGGTTGGTTTACATATAGGCATGCAAACAATTTCTGTATACATATTGGCACGACAAACG
>JAQIWO010001366.1:0-10410 GCA_034695405.1 Entomobrya muscorum | reverse complement strand
GTGAAAGTCCATGAGCGTGGCTTAAGAACTTGGTGGTCATTTTTAATTATCATCATTTTCACCCTGGCCGTAACATTTTCATTAGCTTAAATAACTGATTCTTATATGACTTACGTCATGGAAAATTGGTTCTTTTTTTAAATTGTCAGGTATTATTTTTGGAACAACCCATCTCAGTGGGGTACTACTTTCTGTTTCGGAACTTGATTTTTCTTTTCTTTTTCGAACTGGCTACACATAAGCAAACCCAAACAAATTAAGATTTTGAACGGCTGTTTACATTAATTAAAAACAAAAAACCCCAGATGCATGTAATAATGAACCTTTCTAGTAGAATTCAACAGAGGTTCCATCTGTTAAGTTTAATTGACAAAATTTAAATAAAGCCTGACAAACACTGTTTCGGAAATCCTTTCTAAGTTAAATTAGATTTATATGCATTGTCAAACTTTTTGTAAATGCTTTTACTTGGCTTTCCGAGATGCTGTCATCATTTAAACCCGATCTGTCTCTATTGTTACCGGAAACAGAGCTTTTTGACCGACTCGCAAAGGGGTTCCTTTTTGGAATTTCCTTGCAGAGTGTCGTTTCTTGTGAGTTTTTGTTGGTGAAACTTCTTATGCTTGTTCCCATAAATTATGGATTTCGCGCTGGCACTTTCTTGGATGCGCTTGTTTCTTCATCCTGCATTATTAAACAAAAATATTAAAAACTTCACATTCCCAATTGTCGTGTTGCTAAAAAGTTGTTTCCGCCAACAACGTTGCTTACACCAATGTTACTTGCATCACTGATTAGCGATACGATCTTCGTTACATTGTCCTGCTGGGATGAAGTGTTTAAGATTTCGTCAAGTTCCTTAAACTAAAAATCTGAAAAGGACCTATCCATACTCCTAGCTCTTAAAACATCTCTGCTTTGCACAATTTTCTTCCAAGAGAACTCTTTTGAAGATGCTGCTTCTACGAGGACAGATGTTTGTGCAGTTTTATTTTGCCCGATTTGTACTACCGATGGCGGTGGCATTTTCCAGTCAATTTAACCTGTATGCTTTCAAATAATGTTTTTCTAGCCGTTCCCGAATGGACTTTATCTAATGCAAAAATCATAATCATTGTGCTTTGTTTCGGTAAGAATAAGAAAAAACAATGTAGTTTTACAATAATAAATAAATATGTACCCGAATTTGGCGTGGGCTCTGCTGAATTATCTGATTGAAATTTACTCGATGATTATAAATTTTGTAATAAAGCCGGTACATAAAGCTCCTAAACAACATATGCGCGTCCCCATTATTTTCATCTTTGGAAACGAGGTTGATTACATTCTAATTTAAATTCAATGGAAGTTTGTTTCGGAAATGAATGTTTTGTTAAATTTTAATCTTGTATACGTGATTGAAATTTACCCCGTATACTAATTCTCAGCTCTCTACGAGCACTCTAAACAAAAATCGTTAATTGCCACCAGGTGGCGCCACTTGGAGTTTTGAAAGTGAAAGATTCGAACTCTGCGTCATCGATTTACCCCGTACAGCAAGTTTCAGATCTCTACGAGCACTCCTTCATGGGTTTCTAGCGTGTGACGGACGGACGGAGGGACGGAGGGACGGACGGAACACAGACATGCCTTACTAATATCATAAGTTACGTTCACTTCGTTCCTCACTAATAAATGCGATTCTGACAATGGTATTGACTAGTAATTATACTGTTGGGGACTACACCTTGTGAGAAAAAACAAATTGATGGCTTTGCGTTCAGAGCGATATAACTAATCGTAAGATAGATTATTGGTTTGAGCATGTATCATAGGTTGTCAAAAGTTGGCTTAACAAAACAGGGCTTCTTTCATATGGTTGCTACAAACATATGCCGTATTGATTTACTTTTTCTCTGCTAAAAGGCAACGGTTGATAATGCCACGTCAGTTGTTAAAATATATGTTGTCTATAAGCAGCCATTTTGCCTACAGCCTCCTATTTACTCTTGTTTTATTAAAGACGGTCTTTTGAAACCTAATTTAATATAAAAAATCCAGTGAGTGATATACGACTAAGACTAAAATCTTTTTTGTTCGACATTATACATTATATAATATAACCCATATTAATTTTAAATTCGATCATAAATTTCAAAAGTTTCGAATTGTTTCAAACATCGGCAATAAGTTGTAATAACATTAATTATCAAAAATCATAAAATAAAATAACATATTAAGTGTAATCAGAGATAAGAATAGTCTACTCTCACTTGCTTCATCCAAATATACGTCTCAAAGCGCATGCTCAATTATTATTTGCTGGATAAAACTAATCACGAATAAATTGATGTTCCAGTAGCTTACTAACCTAGCAGTAATCATATACTTGGCGTACAAAGTTGCGACCAAATCCACCATGTGGTTCCCTATGGTACTGTGGTTATTAATTTCGGTGGCAGTAAAGTCGGCAAACACAATGTATGTCCCTGAAGTACCGCCTTACATTCTTGACCAAGTTCATCATTGGAATCGGAAATTCCAAGAGGCTAAACCCGAAATGGAAAACGTTCCTCATTTGGGAAATCATCTCGAGGCTCTCGTCACTCGCTTTGGCGGTGACCGTTGCCTAATTTTGGTTGATAACTATTTTGGCTTGGATATAAACCCGACAACATCCACCCACAGCCACCCATTTATGTTGCGCAAGCTAAGTTTAGCATATCATAAAATCACGAATGCGCTCGGATACCTCAATTGGATAGAAGTAGTCAAAGGAATTAAACCCTCAGCACGCGATGAGCAAGAATGCATATTGTGGTCAAGCGTATTCCTAGAATATAATAAGTGCTTCCCCAAAATTGAGTTGACAAAGATTTCCACCAGATCGAAGCCTTGGCAGTGTTATGTCCAGATTTCTTTGTACGGGCCTTACTCCGAGAAGTCTTTTGAAGATCCACACTGGGAGTCAGAGATAGGATACCAACCACCGTTTTGAAACCAACTGAATCTGGATAAAGATCCAGAACGGTTTACCTCGCTGACGCCTGCCGTTCATATTTTATTTACAACTAGAGATGACATAGAATATCGACGAAAAATGTACTTGTGGGTTAACAATCAGATTGCCTCTTCTAGGGAGAACAAAGTGTCAATTCATGTGCTAATGTCTTATTTGGTTAGGAGTGGAGCAAGTTTGGCAAAAATTAGCGTGTATTGTCAGCATTGCATCACAACCAGTAAACACATCTTGACACCACTGACGAAGACTTTTCGATTCTTAAAATTGGCCTTCCCTGCCACACACGATCTCATTTACGTTGACATAGTAGAGCCGGGGAGATGGAATGCGGTTACTGCAAACTGGTTCATTACGAAGTTAAAAACATGCTCTAGAAGCACACTAGACACGGTTCACCTCTCAAAACCGGAGCGTCAGGCCAATTCGCATATTCGTATTTGGAGACAAGTCCTGGGCAATCACACGTTACGGGTATCGGGCAGAGAAGAGATGTGCACAAACGGCGTCCCGATCCTCTTAAATAAACGAGAAGATGAAGACCCAGGAAACCCCTTGTGGACACATGCAATAAAATTTGCAGGATTTCTGTCGGCAGAAGGGTGTCACATCGAAAAGCAGTTTTGCTTTAGCGATGCCTTGAATAGCCGGAACTTTATCGCATGCAGCAAATCGGTCAAATATGAAAGCCTGGCATTTGTAGAGCTAGTAAAAGTTTTCGATCCATACATCTGGCTCTGGATGCTTATTTCCACTCTATTGGCAGCACATTTTATTTCCTACGGTGAGAGGCGGAACTGCAGACGTTCACTCTTGAAACGACTGGAGACGCTTTGCACAACTTATTTGGAGCAGGGCAATTTAGCCTACATCCGTGCAAATACCAGGAGATTTCTGTTTTACTCGCCACTTTTGGCGACCTCGCTAATTCTGAGCAACGCGTGGAAAAACGATAACGTTTACAACATGGTCGTTCCCAGGGGACACTTGGCTTTCACGCGTTTCAGGCAACTGACTGAACACAACTTTAGTGTGTACCCACAAACCGGCAAAACATACTTTTATGATGGCCTACTCGACTTTCCAAAATATTCCGAGAGCATATATTGGGAAACTTACGACCACCAAGTAAATGCTATTCTCTATAATATCCGGGACAACCTTCCTTACATGACGGCACAATCCGATTTGTTTTCGTTGGTTATAACCGCTGAATATGAGGTCGACGGAATGAATTCTGTGGATCGAAAAATACTTGATGCAGTCGTTTTACACAAAAATACCTCAAGTTTAATGATGTCGGCTTATCAGGCGGTCGTAACTTTACTGAAAAATTCCAGCGATCTGAATCCGCTTGAAAAGAATAAATTGTTTGACAGGACTTACAAGAAAATTGAATCCGAGTTTCTCAGTGGTTTCATGAGCCAATGCAATAATTCAGCTTTAATTTTGGGACCGGACAAGGCCACGGACGAGTACTGGAAACTACTTAAAGGCGGTAAGTCGGTGGAGCAACTGCATTTGGGCACTGAGGAGTCCTACTTTGCCGCACAAAACGAATTCTTTTTCCAAGGCTCTGTGCCCCCACAGATTATTCGGAGAGCGATGGGAGTCGCTACTTCGGGAGTAATGGACTGGTGGCCTAAATTTCTTTCTAGGAATAGCTTGTTGGCTGCTGCTAAGACAAAGAGATCCGACCCGATAAAACCGAGCATGAGTGGCAACATTTTGGTCATATTTGCAGTGTGGATTGGAGGACTGCTTATTGCACTGGCAGTCATTGGAACCGAATTTATATTGCACGCATGTTTTCAAAATGTCTTCACCAAAGTTTTTGACCTTCTCCCCAAGTTCTTCTGCTGGTTGCATTCAAAGTTCCAAAAAGCCTGTCTACATAAACCAAAAAAGATTGGTCCCATCACGATTGTTCGTACTGTTGAGCTTCAGGATTTGGAGTAAGTAAAAGAGCTCTAGAATTTTTTTAAAACTAACCCTTTACCACCGAATAGGTTAATGCTGATAGACCCTCATGGGCCATTGTAAATGAATTTTATTCAACTACTCATCGCATAGCACAAAAGTAATTTCACTTGCCCTCATTAGTATTATATTTAATATTATGTGATAGCTAAAGTTGTGATATGTAATTTTTGAATTGAATGATTTATTACAAACTCCATACAGACAGAGTCATATAATGCATTTAAAAATCCAATTTGAGCTATATCTACATTACTAGCGATAAAAATTTTGCAATAGGTTTTACGTCACCGTAAGTTTACAAAAATCAATTAATATATATATATGCATAAGCTTTACACTATATAATAAGAAATTTCAGTGAATATTTTTCACTTAGGATATTTTGCTATAATATGGATTACTTAATCGGGATAAAAACCACATTGTTGAAACTTACGAATCAATTTTATATCAGCTGGATAATATTACAACTTTGTTACTTATAAATCGTTTATGTCTCCCGTGTTACCAGCATTATGTTTTAAATCAGATAATCGGATATATATTGACGTAGTTTTCTTCCTGAAGAGACTTTTCCCTAAGCTAGTGTAGTGCATTGGTTGGAAAATAGTTAATTTATTCGGATTGTTTTGGTTTTTAAATAGTTAAATAAACAAGCAGCAGATTCGGAAAATCTCCCTAAAAACGTGAACGGATGTTGGATATGCTCATCCCAAGTTTGGATTTTATATGTTAAATAACAGGTAGTATTTAGGTAAATATATTGATTGAGCATTATATGTATTTAATGAATTTGTAAACACGTTAATAAAACTTAAACTAAACTAAATTGATAACAAAATAAATATTAGTAAAAATTTAATATGTCTAGACCTATGATTGTATGAATGTATATATTGGCATTTTAAACTTCGCTTGGTCTCAATAAAGTACTCGAAACTATGTATCCTTAGTGATAAAGTCCCTGTGATGGCAATGCTATTTAGTAGATTTTAAGTCATAAACTAACTCCATACCGACCAAGAAACAGATTTATTGAATGTCGAATTGACTAACTTGAAAACAAAATCATCTATAATGTGCTTGAGCGGTTTACCATGAATATAAAGACGACTATGTATGTAATAAAATAAATCGTTTCATGTTGTCCGTAGTCGTTTAATTAACAGTTTTTTAACCACCATAAAAAATGTTGTGATGTGAAATGAGAAAGCTTGGATTTACATTAAACGTGCGTGTAAGTAGTCACATTAATTCACTCTCTAAATATATTCAGTAGTTGAATTTGAAAATTCCTGTCCAATTTTGAGCCCATGCTGGCTGGTTAACAGGCAAAAGAAAAGCTGTGGAACGGCCTTGATCATCACTCAGCAGGTCAACCTTCACTCCACTGGCATTGGTACATTGGCATCGACATTGCGAACACTGAAACTGGTCTTCTGCTCGAAAATTTGCATCTGAATTTTTTATCGAGACAGGTATAAAGGGTAGTTTGTGATTAATGCCCACAAAATTAAAGACAAATAACGCCATCAGACAGCTTGGGACTAGCAACTAATCAAACAAGTAATGATAATATTATCCAGCAAGCAGCATGTAAATATAAAAGCGTAATGTAACCAATCATTGCATGAACCAGTTCAATAATAATTCATTTAAATTGCTAGTTTTTCATTGTTTTCATTAATTTTCATTAATGAAGGTCTAAAGGGACGAAAGGCCTGCGGACTTGTGGGCACTTGGTGCATTATTTTTCAACTAGTCAGTGGAGCTCCTCCCTTTCAGGCACCAAACGAGTTCCTAATCTTCCAAAAAACTTCGAAATCTGAGTACCGCTTCCCTCCGAATTTCCCGGGGGACGCGCAGGATGTAATCGACAAGTTGCTGGTATGAATGCTGACTTTTAAGTAAACCGCTTAAAATTAAATGTTTGGGTGTTGGTTGGATGGATGGTTTGGCTTAACTTTTTAAATTTTTTTTTGTTCTATGACATCTCCAGTATCAGGAACCGGAAGAGCGTTTGGAAGCCAGAGACGAGCATCTGCAACTCCTCAATCCAATCCCACTCATTTTTTGGCTCCCTGGAGTTTGACCGTTTGAGTGAGGAAAGTCCCCCAGAGTGGACTTCCAGCAAAGGAGACGCGACCCGCAGCCTACCATTCATCCCGGAGACCTACGAGCCTGGTTTCGATCCTCTAATGATTGCAGAGAGACTGACGTGAGGAGAAGTGAAATGTGTTCGGTCGAGGATCAGAAAGCGGAAGCTCCCGTGATCACCAGGGAGGGGGCAGCTGAACAGTTCAGTGGTGGAAATGGGGCACTAGAGCCGACTGTAAATTTAGAAGCTGTTGAAGGAGGAGAGGGTGGCGGGGGAAGAGGAGGCAGGTGGATACTCCCCCTTTCAGCTTTAATCGCGAGGCTTCGCTTGGGCAAGAAGAAGAGGCAGTCGTGCATGGACAACGGGAGAGATTTCGACGAAAATTAAACCAACAATTAACTAACTAGTTAATTAACTACATACCTGAATGAAACAATCCCATCGAAAGACTGAAGGTGCAAATATATATATACAGTTTGAATACGTTTAAAAATGGTTTCGGTCGTCAACAATAAGTTTTATTGAAATAGAAAATAAAAATAGCATCTTATTTATAAGCCCATTCATCAGAATTTAACATGTTTAATTGGTCCATCATGTAATCAGATATTCTGTTGACTTCAACCTGTGCTCCTCACAAAACATTCGGTTTTAAACTAGGTATTTTTCTAGATTACGTCATTGAAATTGTAGAAGATGGGATACGACCTGGACGCCCACTTGAATCTCTTTATTATTTTGGGCTGGCTTCGCAAAAGAGTCCGTCCCCTCCCAGCTTTGGGTTTATTAGTGCCCTTTGAAGCAACGTAGCTAGGCTGATTCTCATCCACATATTTGGCTGCAGGGATGCCGGTCTGCCTATGGCTCTTTTTATGTGCTTTTTCGGTTTCCTTGGCAAAGCCAACCGCGATGAGAGAAATGTGTAGGTTGAACATTGAAACCTTCCAGTGTCAATAGCGTGCAAAAACAAACGAATTGACGTATACTAAAAGTAATTAATTTCAGGCTTTAAAAACTAAAATTCAGGTAGGCTGTGGATATTTATTAAGGCTAAATGACAAGTAAAAAAGCCATTAAAACTGCCTGCACGGGTTGCTTTGTGGTTAAGCCAACGCCTAGAAACTAGAAGTAAACAAGTACTCTGACCTCGTTTCCTTATATAACTTACCATGTTAAAGTTCAGCGTCGTTGTATGTGGATTCAGTTGTTAAAATGTCCGTCGTCGTTAAGCAGCTATTGTGTCTTGGGCTAATTCTCAACCCTGTCCATATTTCCTAAATACTATCACCTGATATATTGAAGCCATCAATATTTTAATAAGGTAGGCATTCCACTACGTTTTCTTACAACACGTTGTTAGTTATAGGAACTGAAAAGATCATCGGCCCACCATTCAAAATGATATAAAGTTACCATTTATTAAAGCTTTGGTCATTCACTGGAAAAATGTTTTTTGACAATAATACCAGACTACAAAAATACTATTCTGTGTTGTGTATATATTATACGGTATTATCCAGGGCATTTTTGCGAGATATATTTAAATTTCCCATCAAATATTCTGCTGAATTAAGCATTTGACTTCAGCAAAAGTGAAAGCATAGTTGAAGGATTATGTCTTTTTGTTTAACGTGTTCTGGGTACAGTCCTTTAACCCAATAAATGAGCATGAATATCTTCTGTCTCTGCTGTGAAATTGTAAGTACTCGAGAACAAAATGCAATCTGCCGTTGATGTATAAACTCATTTCGGCTATCACAAATGAAAAAAAAACTGCCAGCAAATTCATTTTCGTTGTACTTGTCAGCTACACACACAGAGATTGTAGAGAGAGCCCGGGGCATGTGATTTAATGAATTTGAATGACAAATATGGATATTTTGTGGGATGTTCACTCCCATCACATAACATGCTAGTCTAAGACAAATCCATTGACTGAGCAAACCCGCTGCTTTTATAAAAGGTCCAAGCAAAGTTTAATATCGTCTTTATCACCTTGACACCGAGTAGGATCCTCTTATATAACGTTTGTGCTGCTTCGAAACTTGTTTGAAGTAAAATCACTGTCTTTAGCATGTATTTACGCGTGTGTCGTTTAGGATCATTAGGATTTAGTTTTAGCTCTGGCGTTGTTGCAACCCCACGAAGTAAATTTTTCAGTTACATTCGGATTCAGTTTTTCAAAATAAACCAGGATTAGGTTAATTTCCAAGCTGTGGGCTACACCAACAGTCACAATTGCACTCAGAATTCAAGCTTACATTTTAACTTGCATCGTTGGCGGATTATTGGTGGGTAGGGAAGCACCCTGCCAAGTGAACGTGTTGAAAAGAGCCTTACAGAACTTGCTGGAGTCAATCAGCGCGAAACCTGTAAAGTATGAGCTCTACTTTCACTCGTTTGACCTTCGAGACTGTGAGTTTCCGTTGGATAAAATTCGGTATATGAATCTCCCAAGGGACTACGATGAGTTTGTTGACTACCACTTTCCGTTAAAATACTCGCAGCCGTTTCATCTTGTCCTAAAAATAAATCACTTTGACGCCTGGCCCTTCTACCAGTTTGCGATGCACCCTGAAACCCTTTTTATTTTTGTATTTAGACTTGCAGTATACCCCGGCAAATCTTTCCACACAAACCAACTGTTTTCAGTGGCAACAAGGAACTACCCAGCGCTCAAAATACTTCTCTACTTTCGCGAGAAAAGAAATCGTCCAGTTCCAGAAACATCCGCATTTCATATCGAATACTCGGTCGTTTGCAATGGCTACTGTCTGTCGCACCAGCAAATAAGCAGGCCACCCATAGAATCCCTTCTTCTCGACCATTCACATGACGTGAGATATCTGCATAGAAGCTTGTTTCGATTGGGAAACATGAGAGTCATGAACTTTATTGTAATGATAAATAATGTAGCCATATTTCTAACTGACGATTGCAGCAAACTTCTCTTCAAGTCTCTCTTCTTTTCTGTTTGTACGAAGAAGATGATGTCGTAATTGTCCTGTCCAAAGCTCACAACATTTCCTTCAAGTTTGTGAATAGAGTTGACCGAACTGAAGAGGAGAAAGTTGAAACTTGATTAAACGGGCAGTATATTTACAACGATATATATTACGCCGACTACGAAAGGGACATTTTTGATAAATATTGGAGAAATACGGGACAAAGTTTCTCAGAGAGTTTTCACTATCAAATGCTTTACTGCTCGAAACACGCGCCACGTAAAACCATCGGCTTTGCTAATATTTCTACCTGGCTTGATCCATTTCCCCCAGAAATTTGGTTGCTCGTTCTAATTTCAGTGGCTGCAACTGTTGCCTGCTTTGCT
>JAQIWO010001365.1:0-10411 GCA_034695405.1 Entomobrya muscorum | reverse complement strand
GCAAGTCTTGAACTCGACCAATATGTCATTAGAAGCGTGTTGAGCTCTATTGATAACACTCTTAACATCCAATCACCCACCTCACGTTGAATTTTAAAATTCGGCCTGGAGACAGTTTGTAAATCGCGCGCTGGAGGGTGGCCCGTTTTGGTTCAAACTAGCATTACGTAATAAATACAGTATTCTCTCCGCCTTTTCTGAAGCTGAGACATTTCTATCTGTCAGCTGCTCAAGTAAACAAAAACGAAAAAAAAAATTGGCAATGATTGCTATTGCAGAGATACAGGGATACAGAGAAAATAAATCACTTTGGTTTGTAATTTTATTTATACTATGGAGTGAAAATAGTTGTTTTAAAACTATTAAAAGTTAACAAGTACTAATTACAATTCAAATTAAAGTCTCCCAATTATTTATAGAAGTTTAACTAGCTGTGCTGTGGTCCAATCCAAGGGTAACAGGAGAGCTCGAAATAACAATGAAATTTTATTTAGTTGAAGATGAGCAAGTTCCAATTAAATTCATTTATAATGACGTCCGTGCTGCTGACGAGCACGCTGTTGCCAGACCAATTGACGCTAAAGTTGCTCCTCAGGATAAAACCTACAAAATTTCCACGGACGTGATTCCATTTGATGACAGTGACGAAGAGGATGAACGGTGTTCGAAACTCAAAGAAATGCTCCAAAATTATTCCATGTCAAAGTTCCAGTGGAAGCAAAAGAAAAAGTAAGTATGCATATATAACGACTAAACTAATAAAAACAAGGAGCGAGTAATAAATTATAATTTGTTGGATTCTACTTGTCTCAAAATTTCAACATAATTTTTTGTTCCTGTTTCTAAATAAAAGTCTAACGAAAATTTGGACACTGAAAATCTTTGTTGGATGGGAACAAGATGGGGCAATGTGCGTGGGTGTTGATGGAATATTTGATGGACATATTTTGGAAGATTACGTGAGTTGAGTGGGAATTCTGCTAAGATCCAAATCAACCTAGAGTTCAATGGATCAGCCCGCCAGTCCCGGAATATCTCAACTTCAGGTTAGCAGTTAACTGAAGAGGAAAATATTAATAAGTTTAATAAGTTAAAAGCAAATGTGTTGATTAGTCTGGAGAGAGTTAATAGTTTTGTTCTTTACGTTGTAATGTAGAAATGGAAATTGCCAAGGGACATTCGGCATTCTGTGAGCAGGGCCAGATCCTTTTATCATATGACGTGTTAGATGATCATTTTAATTATCCAGGAGCTGGAAAGTTCCCAACTAAACATGGTTGCACAATATTAGTCTGTATTCCGGATGAGAAGGTACCAAAGAAAGTTTTCGAGCCCATTCATACTCTGGCGTCTAACGCTCGAAAAATTCTGGTGGAGGAGCTGTTCAGTGACGTCACTCTTGTCGCTGGAAACGGAAGTAGGATTAAAGCTCACAAAAGCTTTCTCGCAGCGGAGAGTTCCGTGTTTCTGGCCATGTTTCAAGCGGACATGAGGGAATCTCGAGAGAGCGTTGTGGAAATGCCTGACATGTCGGAGGAGAATGTTCGAGCACTGCTTCAGTATCTTTACTACGGGGATCTCACATCTGCCGAAGAAAATTCTCTGGTGGCGTTTGAGCTATTCAGCGCAGGTCACAAATATGATATAGCCAGTTTGGAGGAAGGTGTGAGGAAGATTTTGACGAAGAAGCCTGGGAAATGGTATGATGTGGAGGTGGCAATAAAACTCTTTCTATTTGCTAGAAATTTAACTCCGGTGGATAACGAAATAAAAATTAAGGCAGCTGAGGTTCTAAAAATGTAAGTTTAGATGGGCAAGTGTTTTTGTGATTATATTAATCATCCTTGTAGAATAATATGCGATAAAATATAAGTACTTTGGAATTGATTGATTGAATTTAAATTGTTAGGCATGCTCCTGAAGTTAAGGCATCTCCCACTTGCCGAGAGTTGTTCAAGAAGGACTTGGAAGCGGCTTTGGAACTTCTGGAGTACGCATTTGCCGTTTGAGAACCAAGCTTGATTGATGTGCCAAGTATTTTAGTATTTTCTATCGCAAAAATAATAAGACTGACTGAGCTACAGCTACACAATAAACAAAATCTAAACACATGATTTTCAGTTCTAAGATGTAAAATTTGCCTTGCCGGTCGATGGGATACATTTTTCTACCTACTTTAATTTTTGTAATGTTACAAGTGCCAGATGAAATTTTGTAACCAACTTAACCTTCCAAGCTGTAAAACCTGTAAAAACCTACATAACCCCTCTCCCTGTGGAATAAAATGTCTCAGAATTCAAAAACAACTTTGATTGTAACAATGCAAATGTTTTAGTGATAAAACAAATATGATTATGAATATGCGGCAAATTATAAATGCGAAGTGTCATGTAGCATGATGCCATAAGCGCTAAAACGTTTAAATAAAATATATTTGCATCCATTTTAAATGCTGTAAGTTACTACCATTATTATATAAAATTATAACAATTAAAGATTTAATTTTGTACATATTTTTATTAATAAAGTAATAAATTCGTATTTGTAAATATAAATAAACGCTGAGCTCATAATATGCATAATATTTTTTTAAAATACTGACAGTTTCAAATTATAAATTCAAATTCATTATCGGGACTAAACAAATTCTTTATGCATTCTTTTCCGATGACCAGTAAGCAATGGTTTTGTTGCAAAGCTTTTTTGACAGTGCTCACATTCATACATCCTTTCCTTTCCATGTACACCTTGCACATGATACTTGTATTCTTGGCTGGTAACCCAACCTTTGTCGCAAATCCTACATGAAAATGGTCTCTCTCGTGTGTGGTGTCTCATGATATGGCTTCGTTTATTCGCGTCTTCTGCAAAACTTTCTCCGCACAGGTCACAGCTGTACGGCTTCTCTTTCGTATGGACATTGCTAATATGTCGAAAAAGATTACAATTTGCCTTGAACAGCTTTCCACAGAATACACAGGTATGAGCTCGAACATTTTCATGGACTCTCTGCACATGCAAAACACAATACTGTTTCTCCATAAAAGTCTGATCACAAATTGGACACTTGTAATTTTCCGTACAGTTTGGTGCTCTTTGGTGTCTCCGAGCATGACGTCGGAGTCCTTGTGAAGTTCGAGATTTGAAGGGACACTCAGTACACTGAAAAGGTGTCTCGTCTGAATGAACTGTTGTATGTCGTTTCAATTGAGAACTATCACCGAAATTCTTTGAGCATATTTCACATTTGTGGGTTTTGTGTTCACACGAATATGAATGTCAAGCGTGGACTGATAAGAGAACCGCTTCTGACATAGATTACATTCGTATGGCTTCCCGGCTGAACCAAGATGAAGCTTGAGGTGCTGCTTGAGACTCCATTTGGAAACGTATGAGTTGTCGCATTGGTCACATTTGTAGGGCCTTTCACCTGTGTGAAGTCTTATGTGGTTTTCTAATTGGTTTTTCTGTTTTAACTTTTTTCCACAGACATTACACGGAAATCGAACATGATTATGAATATTATCGATGTGTCTATTTCTTTGGTCTTTTGTTTTAGAGGTATGCCCACATTTTTCACACACAAACATTTTAATTGCCCAATTAAAGAAAAGTCACTATTAGCTATTTTAGTTTCCTTTCAAAGCACTGATAATCCACTGGTATTTTTATTCCGTATATTTAATATTAATATCAATGAAATATCGTTCACAAAATCTTAGAGCACAAATATATATGAGCTGGTCCAACACAAGTACTCGGGAAACTCAACTGTTGACTGTGGCCAATATGCCCGTATCTTTTGTTTGAGAAATGACACATGAGATCCTGCTGCACACAAAATTTACTGAAAAAAGCAGCGGTTTAGATTATCTGATCCCGTTTTCTCAAGCACAATATGTACAGGATACAAAGTAATAAATGGAATGAACATTTAAAGAAAAGAAAATGAATACCTTTTTGCATCTAAGCATTGAATTGAACATTGAATACCTTTTTTACTTTGATCCCTTCTCATTTGAGCAGATGGGTGGGTCTTTTATCCTGAGCTTCCACACATATTATGTAATGTAAAGATACACAAGAAATGAATGAAGGGCAAAATTCCGTGTGAATGTTGAATATTAAGTGCTCCGTAAATTCTTCCTTCGTGGACAAAAAATTATTTTCTTGTTCATGCATGATCTTTTCATCAAAGGGAAAATGAGCAAAGGACCAGACAAAAGAATGTTACTTATGCTGCTACTAGACACTGCACTGTTGTCAAATTTGTCCAGTAATTATGTTTATGTAGCCCATGCGATGACTTTTCCATATAACAAATATCTGTGTTTTTTATATGCGCACATGCAATGCAACTCGAGCATTTTCCATTTCCATTCGAGCAAAACTTACAACAGCTTTCACATGTTCTCTCTCGTTTCTTTCTTATCATGTCGAAGACGATTTCACAAACCTGTTGAACATAATGTAGTATGAGGAGGTGAGCAATATATTTTTTATTCTTCTGTGTAGAGAGGATCCCTGTGTAGTTACATAGATACACCACTCAATACACATAAATATATGCAACAATAACAGTCGGTTTTGTTTTTTTCCCAATCATCATCTCCAATTATTCTCACGAACATTGCCAGTTTCACTCTGAATTCCCAACTAGGTTGCAGATATTTAGATTAAATTTATACTCTTATTTTGTACGTGGGCATTTTTGTTTGAATTCTAGTGAAAGAAGGGAAGTAAAATAAGTATTAAAAAACCTTTTAAATCCTTCATTCTTGGAATAATATTTACGTACATAAATGAAATTCAAAGCACAGTCTCCGGTCTAAATAACAAAATAACAATGTATTCATCTTCCAGTGAATGTGTGGAAAACAACTTTGTTTCTTCCAAATTGTGCCTGTTTTGCTGTAAAGTTGCTACTACCCACATTCAAAGGGATATTGATGTCAATATTTTTTTAAAGATTTTGGGGAGGTTTACGGAAGAAAAAATAAAAATACCTGAAAACTGGGAGCATTAAAAGCTCATTAGTTTTTGTGGAGACTGCAGTGAATTTGTCAGCTCATTTTGTGAAATTTACCATCAATGGAAATACTTGGTACTACAACTGGACCACCGTGACGCGCTGAGCTACAGAGCATGCATAACTTCATGTGATGATAATTTCCTTTTTTATGTTCACCGAGCAGTTAAGAATATCTCTTCATAAGCCGTTACGGACATTTACATTTTCAATTTTATTAAATAAATTGTTATATCCAGTTTTTAACTGTATTTTTATTACATACACGGTTTTAACCTTAATTTATAGTAAAATATAAATTTTCACCTCTTGACATTTATTTTAAAGAATTTATTCTAATCTTTAAACAGCATTGGATTTTCGAAGGTTTTAACTTAAATTTCACTTACGGTTAACACGACAAACCAGACTTCCTTTCTGTTTACGTTTGATGTGACCTCGTATTAAGAAAACTAATGACAGTTGAAGGGTATGCATATATGCAGTTACATTTTTTGTAATTTTTTAGCGTTGTTAACTAGTTGTTAAAATTATTTAATCATATTTCAAAAAAACTATCATGCAAATTCATGATAAACAAGTCAAATAACGACAAACATTGTAGTGATTATCGAAGCATAATTAGTGCAGTTATTAATACAATTGCACTTTTTTCACGCCAGTTATTCTACCTATTTTTATTTTATATGTATGTTTTTGTATTAAATCAGCACATGAAAAAGTCCCCTTTCAAAAATACTCCAGAAGCATTAAGCATCGCATCGCAACATCCTCAGCTTAGCTATGAGCGAAATTTGCTTTCCGACCATAAAAACGAAACGTTAACAATACTTTTTTCTTACGAAACATATTTCTGATGTGAAACGACAAACATGACCAAATGTGCCGACTTCGTGCAATTCATAATCACGGGCACACAACTAGTAAGTATGCGTCATAAACATCCTTGAAGGCATCAAAACCACGGTCAGGGATGCACAAGCTCCCAAAAACAAAAATATTCTTATGCACTCACCCCCGATTTTTCAAAAAATCCAAATAACAAGTGGTATAGTTGCTTTGAGTTTCTCGGCCTGCCTTAAATAAACTCTCAGTAAAATATGAGCTTATAAAATTTTAACTTTTACTACACTAAATGTTTTTACTAAAGCCTCAGAGCTTGAACTTTCCCGAACTCCAAGTCGCAGCTTAAAGGAGCGAAATTATTATTTCAAGCTGTTCCTCCAAATAAAAATGACAAAAATGTCAAAAAATCTTAGAACAAATCATCCATTTTCAAGTTTATAAAGTCAGAAAGAATAGTTTACATTATTATTCTTCAATTTTTTTAACTTGAATATCCGCAAAAAGTGACGTAATGCATATATACTTACTTTAAAAAAGTGTGATAACCAGATAACAAAAATACAAATTCACAATGAAACATCTATTCTACTTGCATTTCAGCTAGGTAAATATAATTCATAATGAACTGAATCTCCTACAAACTTTACTAATTTAATCAAACGCTACTAATCAAACTATTAGCTTCACAATTAATAAACAATATCATGAACATGTTTATTTGAAATATGTATTTATTGACTTTCCCTGTTGGATTATTGGGCTCAACTCAACCACGTTTTCATAATATTTCAGACTATTCTCGTAAAACAAGGTTCTGTTTTTTAAATAAAGTTACATTTATTTCAACTATTTTGCCAGGAAACCCTTTTTTCATGAGAATTAGCCTGAAAGCACAAAATGATGTTGGTTTTTGTTCATTCGGAAACCTAATGGACAATCACATAGATTTTCAGTCACGGCCAAATAAATATAACTAAAGTAATATCAAGAACAAGAAATATTACCTTGTTCTAAAAAAAAGTAATGACACTTTAAACTTATGGACAATTACATTTTGCTATTTTATGTCGAAGAATTCTAATTATTCTTGTATAAAGCTAATTATTGATTTCAGGGTTTATATTGATAAGTAAATACAATCATTATCAAATATATTGAAAGCATATTTTGTATGGTATTGGAGTGTGATCATTTACGATTTTTTCAAATGTCGCAAAAAAATACCTGCAAATTATTTAATATTTAAAGATTACTCCAAATCAAACACACATACGAGCTTCTCAATTAGTACTGAAGCGTAAAACAGTAAAAAAAATCCAGTCGACCTTAATACTTCATACGCACACGCACGCACCAAATATGAGACTGACATAATGCAGTTTATTGTGTACTTTGTACTTGCTTACTATAGTAATGCATTATTACAATTAAGGACGATGTCGACAAATTATGTCTATGGACGGAGGTCGTACTGATATATACGGCGATAGAAACCCTTTGTGAGTTTTTAGTAGTAATTGTGTATTTTTTTAATGTAGAATTACAATAATTACTATTATTCTGACTAGGATTTGCAATATCAGGCAATGCTTTTAACTATCTAAACAGACCGTACTACCTTTATGATGAAATGTGATTTAAAAAAATTAACATAGAAACGCATACATACAATTACATTTCGTTGTACCGTTTTGTCTGCGAAATCTAAATTAATACGAAAAACTATTATTATAAAAATCGAATTAATTACAATACTACATTACTGTTACGTGTATTTTAAAAACTTTAAAGATTTCAATTACTTGTGAGCAAAAACAAGAATTCAAAATAAAACTCCTACTCTACTTACATTTCAGACCTGTTATGTGAACTATACTTTGAAGAGACATAAATTGTACCAATAAAAACTGTGTAAAATATCTCCCAATCATCCTAAGAATCTATCTAAGGAATATTCTTTGATCTAAGAATTATATGTCAGATTATTTATAACCTGGAATCTCCCGTCCCAGTGTCACAGATCAGGTAAAAAGTTTTTCAATCAGACACATTGATTCGATCCACTTGCTCGGAGAATGGGATGAACGCGATCCATCCATAGTGTCACGCTTTTTCAGCATGTGATGATGTTTATTTATTAGCCTAAAATTTTTAAATTAATATTTTTACTGTATTTTAATGATTACAAAATATACATTTTAAGTTACCTTTAAGAAAACTGAATTACATTTTGCAAAAGTGACCACCGGTCGTATTATCACTTCTCCTGTGTCTCGCATCAAAATCCGCCAGAATTTCATTACGCCTTTTGAACAGACCATGATAGTAACGCGATTATCTATAAAAAAATATTACATTATTATTACAAGAGAAAAAAACTTTTATATTATTTATTTTGGAGAACGTAAATCACTCTCTCTCTCTCTATACACTTACATCACTCTTAATTAATTAAAATTTAATTAACAAATTGTAACTGGAGAATACTGCGATTGACTGTTTGGTTGCGAAAATATGGTTTTAAAAACCTTACATTTTAAAAGTAATCAGGAAACGGTCGTAGTAAATGACTTTATTTGCACAGAAACAGCTTTGCTCCTTTTGCAAGGAGCAATTACAGCTCCTCAAGCGCACTCACTCCATGCAAGTCGATGAATGAAGAAAAACGGCGAGCTCATTGTGGACGTTCGCCCGGGTGTAATATTCCACGTCACTTAAAAGCTGAAAGAATTACTAATGCATGTTTTTATTCCATCTGTCTTCTTTCTTGATTCAAATATTTTTTATTGTCTGAATTAGCCGCAGAAAATTACGCTGGCTTGTAATTTCTGGTATGAAGATAAAATGAGTTTCCGCTGATCCTCAAATCGATAAGTGGTAATTCCTGTGCTCACGTCAAGTATCTGATTTTGTAGGAAATAATAACTATCTACTGGTATGCTTACATAAAATATTCTGTGTCTCTTATTAGTTATTTTTATTACCTTTACTTTTCCTGAGTCTAGTTTAACATTCACATTCAAAGTTTTTTTTTGCATGCTTCATGACTTTGGATCATGCGCATCCAGGATAAGGAAAAACTGGATTTTTATCAGCTTCCTTTCAAAAATGCTTGCGTCACAGAGCACATCATGAAAGAATGTATGCTTGAGCTTGGGAGCAATATTGAGATTTACGAAATAAGAAATTAAAAATTAAATATAGATACATTTAATACGGTCGCTTAGTTTCTCATCTGTATCAACTTGTGGTCTGAGGGTTAAGGTTATCGATGCGGAATGAAAGGATTTTTCGGCTTTTCTTACCAGAATCTTTTTTACTTTTTTTTTGCTCACACAGAATCGATATTGGGTTTTAGTGATTCATCATTCATTGTTTGCCTCCCTCGGGATTATTTATTTATATTTTATATTGGTATGCTCACATTAGAACACATGCCCTGTTCGCAGGGCAAAACTTTTTTTTAATTCATTCAGGACTCGGTTGTTTGCATCTGGGATCAAAAACGCATCTTTCCCAGGACATTTATAAGATTCTTCTTTCATCCTCTCGTTCATTTTAAAGTGCTTACGTCTTTAATAAGTCAGAATTGTGATGAGATGAGTACACATATAGGTATTTACGTACATATAATTTGGTAAGAAATATTTGCCATCAGTAGGCGCGCTATAAGTATTTATTCTCTGTTTCTATTTTCATCTCCATGATCTGTTTCAAGAAGCCTAACATTCACTTTTTATAGCATTTTATTTCATGCTTCATGAACAAAGGAGTTAGTATCCTTGTCCGGATTGAGAAAATGAAAACTGGACTTTTTATATCAACTTTCTTTAATCTAAAAAGCACTCGAATGTTAACGTAAAAAATTGTATTCGAACCTGGAAAGTAGCAACGAATCTGGGATCTTTTTCATACAAAATGAATGTGCGAGTGTGTTGCTTTTTATATAAGCTGGTTTTAATTCTGATCGGTTTATGGTCGTACAGAAATCTTGTGATTTGTAATAAGCTTTAATTTCCACACCAGTGAACACGTGTATCCGACACTTGTATTCAGCAGCCATCCATAGCGGCACATAAAGAGATTACTATGTACACAGTACAAAACTTTAAAAAAATAATATGTAAGATTTTATTTCTGCCTTCATTAATAAAATATAATGCATTAAAAATAAGATAAAAAACAAGCCAATATTATTTAGCTATACATCAGTTGCATATTCTCTCAATTAAAAAGCAGCAAAATAAAGTTATGTCACTCAAAAAAATTATTAATTAATTCTCACTTTACCCCATCCGGCAAAATCCTATAAGTTTGTCGCTTTGATTTTTTTTGAGTCGCAAAGTTTTCACCTAGTTTTTTTGGCTTGGTTCTGCCCATGCTGTTTTTTGTTTCTTGGTATGATGCTAAAAACTTTAAAATTTCGAGGAAATACTGCAATGACATTGTAATAAAGATTCATATGCGTATAGGTAATATTAATAATAATAATACTAATAATAAGTGGTTTTATTGTCATTAGGCGCCCTTCGTAAC
>JAQIWO010001364.1:0-10412 GCA_034695405.1 Entomobrya muscorum | reverse complement strand
TGTAAAGATGCCAGTGGGAGGGCCATTCAACTGAATTCTGTCAACAATATTTGACAACAACGACTTTTAAAAATGTGACAAGCTACATAGCATATATTACATTTTGGATTCGAAATGGTGAGAAACCTTACTTGTACGAAAAAAGGTCATACAAGATACAAAAATACATGTACAATTATTCTTCGTATCAATTATATCAAATCATCTCACAAGGAGCTCATTTTACCATTACAATAATTTTCTAGAAGAGCCAAACTTTTATTTCCTACACAGGATTGAGTGGGAATATCAATATCAGGCAATGTCTTCAAAGGGCGTAAGTGCATTTAAAGTATTTCTCTTGACAAAGCCCTTGTGTGATCGTGTCTGAGGTTTCCATGTTTTTGTGTGGTATTGAACGGGTACTTCGGCATTTCATCGTTACTGAAAAACACAATACTCATGGGCCATTAGCACTGTTTTGGCGAAGATCCTTCCAGAGGCTTTAGTGTGCTTGAAATGCATACAAAAGCTGTAATGTTTTTCGTACTCATGTTCGTAATCGTAATAGGGAATATTATGTACTTCACAGATGAGATGCAGCCTAGTAGTTTCTCTACTTCTTTGAAATGTGTAGCGAAATATGTCTTTTGTTCTCATCCTCATGTCACAACCAGAACAGCTTACCTTCCATAACTGTCACATCGACGACAATGACGATTTGTCACTTTGCCCCAAGCACTTTCTACAGCATGAGTGGAACTGGATTACATTGGATTGTAACAAAAACTCTTTCCTTTTGTGAGAGACATATTCGTAGGATTAATTTTTTTTTCTAACTGAGGGATGAACGCTTCAACGAAAATTTGCTGACTTGTATTGCATACTTAAATGAAAGTTGTCTCTGCTGTTTCACTTACACTTTTACTTATGTTTGTGAATTTGGACTACAAGCCAAAATATTTTGGGATTTATAGGCTGAATTAGGCTAGATATTAATGTGCTATTCATCATCTATATATACAGCAATCAATTTTATTAGAACTCACAGCTTATATTTTTATGGACGCTATTTTGATTAAAATGACTATCATTACATGGACTTGGTCATTCATGAATGCTAGTAGTAAAGTTATTTTCTAGCTATTCAAAAATTTATTGAAATTTTTTGTAAAATCGTAAATGTAAATTTTCGAGAACTTTCTGGGTCTTTTCGCTATCAGTGAAAACTTTGAGAGAAAATCGTTTAACCTATATTTAATGACGCAAACTATAGCATCAGTTTGACGGATACGAAGAAAGAATATATTTTCCTGCTGAGGTCTTGGAATATATTTCCATTTTGCTCCTTTCAACCAAAAAAGAAAATCCCTTGGCGCTTCGATACTTTGAAATATAAATCCTAAACATTTTCCGTTTCCTTTATATAAGGGATGTATAGCATCGCATCGCTTCTTATCTGCAGTCGTTAGAAGTTCTTTGACATGAGAATGGTGGCATAAGAAACTACAGAAAAATGCAATTAGGTATAGCCATAGCCTGTGTATAGATTTAGCTTGTGAGTGTCACACTTTTTATTGGAATATAAACCAAAACCTTTGAAGAATTTTCAATAAAATACATTACTATATATGCCAATGCCCATATAAAAACTCTGGTATAGCTGAACCGGGTTTTAGGATTTGAAATTACACCGTTACCACTTGAATACACACGCACCACCATCACGAGAATCTTTTTGGCACTTTTACCACAACTAAGGCACGCCATTTTTTGCGTTCTCAATTTAAAAGTCCAGTTCTAGCCATTTGCTTGGCCGTCAAGGGAATATACTTTTATTTGTCAGTGTCACCCACCACAACTGACAACAACGATAGTGAGATGGAAGGTATGGAAGAAGATTTACTTTATTAATGTTTGCTCAACCTTCAACTTCCAGCAGAAAAAAATAAGGATCAAGCTCAATGTGGTTGAGCTTGAGGTAGGCAATAAGAAAGTCGAGGGAAGGGTTGATCGTCTGTTCATTTATCATTTCCCAAGCTAGCTGGTTGACACTGGTTGGTGGTAACGGGAACAATTGGTGTGGAGTAGTTTCTCTCCCTTTTCTTTCGGCGTGTATCCTCTAGGATTTTCTTGAGAGACATACGAGCACGATTCAATTAGTTTCTCTAAATTCATGTCCATAATGCGTTGCTCTGTCCAGGATGTCTAAATTTCTTTTACCGAAATAAATCGTAACATAAACTATGTGTTCTAATCTAACATAGGCGGAGCTAATGTAACCTTGCATGATGCTCGTTGCCCGCTCATCTTTTATTAAAAATGAACGTATTTTATTTTTGACTTTATATAAAATTCATTACAAACGAATTTATAACTTTGCGGTTGTCCTAATTTATTTATTTGCTCATTTCACCGGATACTGACTGAATTTTGCTTGTATTTCACACCTTATATGACTATGACTTTATATTATACTATACTGGGAACGAAATCAACTGCGGACATTACTTAAAAGTCAAAATATATTCTCAGCCTTCCGGCAAATGCAAATAAATGAGACGAGAATCTTTTATGATCCTTAAGTTACCTAATACATCGTTTCACCATCGATGCTAATTTGGCTACTGGAAGCTGCCATTACTATAACGGTGTATAAAATGCGAATTAGTATTTAATTACTATTCATTGACGATCTGAAACTGACCCTCAAAATTATAGAATTTCGAATGATGTAACATTGTTTTTGGAAGATATGATAGCATCAGAGCATGTAACTTTTTTATCACAACAATGTTTTGTTCGTCTTTTATTTATTTTTGGTAAACCTCGGGGCAAAGAGAAAATGATACGCTTTGGTTTCATCTGCGATCTACGTATATATGCACCTATATGAATCAACAGCGAGCCCAAGCGTACGTGCTCTCTATTTCCCTCAGTCAGTATAAAAGAAGTAAGGGCAACTTTCACCGATTTCACTTTCAGCGAGTCCGCTGACGAGTGAGGAACTCATTCCTGTGCATTTTTTCACTCTGTGCTATTTAGTAAAAGAGCAGCCTCTTGAGCTGGCGGCAACCAAACATTTTACATCACACCACATTAACTTGTTAACGAAGATAAAGAATCTATGATTGATTATCATGAACCTTTTTATTGAATAAACTATAAAGTGAAGGTTTAAATTGACATTGTGTTTCCTCTTATGGTCTGTTAGTGACCTGTGAATATATTTTATTACATCACCAAAACAATTTAATAAGCAAGACAAAAATATGAAGTTGTTTGTGTCCTGCTTCCTTTCAGCAATGCTGATAGGAAATATATTTTTTCAAATTTTAATCCATCCGACACTGGCTACTTCCGAGACAGTAGCAGATTACATGTACGACCTGGACGAGGATGGACTAGGTGATGAGGATGGGATCGATTTTGGAAGTCCATTTGAGCCCATGACATTCACTTCCTATAATATTCATCACAATCACGACGAGGCGGAAATAAAAAGTGAGGAGAACAGCTCCTCATCTTCATCAACAGACTCAAAAGATAACGTACCTGCTAATGAAGATAACACTCATTTCAAAAGGGCCACTACGAGCACTGATGAAAGCAATATGAGTACTGTTGCGGGAACTGATGATAACGGTGAAAGCATCATTGTAAATGTGACCATTATTGCCAACCGAAGGCACGACAAGTTTCAATCAAAGCTGTCAAGGACTGAAGATCATGTCTTTGGAAGTCTCTTAATTGCATTTTGTAAGTTTACATATTACAAATTTTATTATACGTATACTAGAAACTATTTATGTATATGTGTGCAGGCCCGTTTCTACCAAAAGGGGGGCCTGGTACATTTTGTACTGGGAAAATGGCTATCAATAGAACACATGCACCTTAAAGACGTAAACGAATATATAGTTGAGCATTTTAATATAGTTAATGGGTAATAAGGATTTAACGAAATTAACTCATGTATAATTATGTAATTAATGACTATTTTCGTAAAATTTTGTGTGAATGAAACAATTATTTTTCCAATATATTGTGAAAACGAAACTCATTTTAAGGTTAATCCAGACTTTATATCTTTTATCCTTTTGATTGGAAAATTTAGTATTTAATTAGCTATATAATTTTTAAATAACCACTGGCTATAGATTTATTCGTAATCCTAAATAAATGAATTCAATATGTCTTTTATATTTATCGTATTCCAAAACATTTGTAAGCAATATGAAAAGAGCTTGATTGGTTTTCAATTTCCTCTTATGGTGTGCACTGTAACATCTTCAGTGAACTTGTTAGATTTTTGTACGCATTTTCGTCTGCGTCTTTTTTTAAAAATCCGGTTGCAGTTGCCTATTATTTGGTCACTAAGTACCTGATAAACTTCCAACGTTTAGGAATCTAAATATTTTGTTGCCTATGATTTTTACACTCTTCATATACAAGCAATTAGATTTTTTAAGTGTTTACGGTAATAAGCTGCAGAGAGAATTTCTAAAATTAAATTATTAATTTTTAAGTAGAAATTAACAGGAGTTACGAGAACACGACCAACTCTAGAGAAGAACTTTTAAAACAGAAAGTCTTGATGTGTAGTTAGTAGTTAAGTGTGTTTTAATAACTAAAATGCCCTATTGCGAGAAACAAAATTCATACATCATCTACTTTGTCAAATGTTAAGTTTTAATTTGTTATGTATTTTTGAAAACATTAAAACTTTTCTTTGTCATGTCAAAGGGGGAGGCCTTCCGCGAGGGGGGCCTGGCGCCACGGCGCCAGTCGGCGCCGTCAGCGCTACGGTCCTGTGGACTTGGGTCTTCATGTATTTTTAAACTGCAATTCTTACAAATTAGTAAAAAATGTCAGGATGTCATAAAATTCATGCTTAAGCAGCAATCTTACGGACAACTATTGCGCAGAGATGCTGTTTGTTCTTTCGTTTGATTATGTTTCTAAAAAATAATGAGAAGAAAATCTTTTTATCAGTTTACCTGAAAATTGATGGGGTTGTGATTTAAAAATTCTTCGAAATATGCTACACTTCAGATGTTTATTTGATATCCAGGTTTTACAGGCAAAAAATGCATGCACGATTTTTTTAAATTCAGAGTTCATGTTCATGCCAAAAATTTGTGCTTTGTTTTCATTTCATAGAATTCTCATTAGGCTAGTATATTCTAAAATACTATTAAAAAGTTTGTACGCAGAGCTATTACTATTACTTACAATTACGACTTTGGACTATAAAATAAATTCTTTTCATCGCAAAGTTCTATACTATAGCGTCACTATACTTGTACGAATCGAATCAATATCAATATGAAACAATGTCTCACTTTAAGCATTAACGTCCTTTGGAACTCTGAATCGCAAGTTCCTTAATTTATTCCATTGCGGAACAGCCAGTGAAGTTAAGGCAGGCAACTAAAACTATATTATTTGCTTGAGTGCAGGGCTACAGCATAACTAAGTAATAAAAACTTTTTAATTACAGTAATGATAAAAACATTCACAACAAAATAAACATACTACATAATAAAGCAAGATCAGTCAAAGGATTGTATATTATCATCTTCCACCGTTCCATCAACTCGTTCTTTTAGATTGTTGTCAGATAAGATAAAAATTACAGTGGCTTGATAATGCAAAAACATTTACGTCACGAGATAATTCATCAAATAATGAATAATTTTTTTACTGGGAACTTCCAATTAATTCAACTTTTATACATGTGTAATAATTAATTCATTATTAATAGCAGCACATAGATGGTTTATACTATATATACTACACATCTGCAACTACAATTTTATAATAAACGACAATAATCCAACCCCAAATGAATTGCTTAAATTATCTTTATGGACATTACTCAATTTATTAAAATTAGAAATTTACAGCTATCGTTATTTTAGCTGCCTCAACAATGTGTTGAAAGCTTTCCTACATGAAATTAGGCAATTCACATACGGATGAATTCCTGTTTCGTTATCCCCACCATCAAGATTTTTACCCGATACCATGCTACACAGCTTCAAAGGCGCCAATGCAATTTGCCCCATTAGAAAACAGTCAGTGTCAGCATATGAAGACACCAGAAATCCATCGACAAGCAGTGTTCCTGAAGTTGTCAGTGGACAAAAAGCTCCCCTGCGGACCATCCGGGATATTTCCAGAAGCACTGGATACTCTATTTTGGAGTTGACCGTGTCCCCATGGGTGCAGACCACTCTGTCTCCGAGCTGGAAGTTCTTGGCCATTTTCCCTGATATGATATTGCCCTCAGTATACTCAAATATTAGATGACCAGGTGAGACCTCCTCCAGTGTCCTCTCATTGCTGAAGTAAAGCCTCAAATATTCAGTTTCCTATTTTGGTTGGATATCCAAGTATGTACAAAACTGGGTTTTGGAAGAGCCACCAAGCGTCATCTTACTCCAGGTCCCTTTAAGTTCAAAGGTTGCAAGGTTGGATAAGCCCCTACATTCAGAAAGATTTTCAATGGATTCGTATGACCCGTCCACCAAAGACACCCTAGCCCCCTTTGGAAAGCAGCTGCCCTTTTCTGGAGGAATTTCGACAATCTCGTTCACACTCACGTCAGCTATCTCGTTCTGATTCAATTCTTCCTCTAATTTCGCTTCCGCCCCTCCCTTCAAACAGTCTTCTGTTGCTTGACGAAGACTTTCAGCCTTCTTCCCATCGAGCAAGCCGTAATAAGGAAACAATTTGATAGAATGGCGAAGCTCAGTCGGTTTCAATAATACTGAAGATGCCCACTCTTTCAATGTGTTGGCATCCAAACTCTCCAGATTGACCAGAGGAGGTGGATTTCCACCTCTGATTTGCAAGTGCTCCTCTGCAACACCAACTGATCGAAGGGCTTCAACCTTTTGGGAAAATGAGTGCTCAGTGATCACGCTTAAAAGTCCCCACAGGGCACCCCCAATGTTAACTTGTATTTCTTTCAATCTTTCCCCGGAAATGGACTTCTGCTTCAGTATGCTCTTCAGGTGGATGCTGCCACCCACACCAAGTTCGTGGATTAGATGGGTGCCCCAGCGGGAGAAGAAGGGCCTTAGCAGCTGTCTCCTCAGTGTAATTTTTTGGTAGGTTATCGAGAGCCTTTTGAAAACTCTCTTCTTTTGGATGCTTCCATGGATTTTGAACGCGGAAGCTGGCCACTTGTACTTCATGCACAACGGATACCCAGGAGTGATTCTCGGATCCCCTTCCATGCTCATTCCATTTTCCCTCTGAGTTACCATTGACAACGAGCTTCACTCCTACATCAAGGCCATATGAATTTTGCATGTACTTTTCATATTCCTGCTTCTTCTGGAAACTGAGACCATGACAACTGCTGCCCGTGTTTGAGGATACAGACATTCCAGCGGGAAGCAGGAACTGGGAACTTCCAATTTCAACTTTTTGTGGCTCCCCGTTATCTTTGAGTGGGGACAGGATTTTGATTTGTTCAGTGACAGGACAAAAGCCGAAGCCGATACACTGCATATTATACATTTGGCAGGGCAGTTCTTCCAACTCTGTTGATCCCAGTTGGTGGTCACCTCCTGTGACGTTTTCAATGTTTTGGAGGTCCATCTCGCTGAGTTCAACATGTGACTCGATGACCTCTGCTTGTTTCTCTCTGTCTGGACAATCGGTGCTGTAGTACCAAGCTATTGACAGTCGGGCGAGCAAATCATGGTTTCGATTAAGGCAGCGTTCCATGGCTTTGAAGAGGTTGAGGTGGGACCATTCCTCGTTTGGGAGCTGATAGTAGTCCCCCTTTTTGGGGAGTTCGCATCCCTCCGGATCGTTTTCGATTGGGATGATTTCCACATCCACGATTTTCAGGGTGCCCTGGACAGCTTTTCGTATGATTGCTTTAACTTTCTCTAATTTTTCTCGAAAGGGTTTGCGTTGAAAGCTCATGACATGCGTGAGAACGACGATTAGGTTGACCTGTTGAAAGTCAATGAAGCCTCCCTTGTCCTTGAATACTCTCAGAGTTTTCATGAGGTTGGAGTCAGGACCGCCCATGCGGTTGTCGTCAGCTTTCACGACGAAAAGGACCGAATTGGGATAAACATTTTGTGGAATGCTATAATAGCGACGTAGGACCCAAGGGATATTCTTCCTGTTTGCGAGTTCGATCCTGGATGATTTGAACAAACGAATGGATTCTGTGTTTCTAGCTTCATTTTCTTTGTTGGTGTCAAAGATTCCCGGGGTCTCAACAAAATTAAGGGTTGTATGCACAGCAGGGAGCTCTTTTGATATTTGCAGGGATTTTCGGATGAGCACAATCTTGCTGGTTTCTGACTGGCTGTCGTTTGTTTTGCAGAGGTTGGGGTCGTTAAAGAGAGCGTTAATTGTTGAAGACTTGCCTGCACCAGATGCCCCTGCCATGATGATAATGGTGGAGTCTAGTGGTCGACCTGCGAGAAGAGCTGACCCGGAATATTTCTATATTGCTGCTTGAGACTTGGACAAGGTGTCTGGGTGTCGAGTGAGGGATGCCAGCTCACTATAAGTTTCAACTTCAAAAGAGGCTCTGAGGCTTTCCAATGACTGTGGTAAAGTTATTTCTGACATTCTAGAACGTTTGAATGAGAATTTACAGATATTAGTTTGTAAATTATAAAGGTTGATATTAAGAATGAGGATGTTTCTTGGGTGGCGGCTGGAAACAATTTAGGTGATAGACAGGACGGAAAGTTTATTTAAATAATGAATCATACATGCCATGAAAAATGTTGCAGATATGATAACAAAGCAATAGGAATATATAAAGTAAAACAGATATTTTCTGTTGAATATATATTTATCTAACTTATCTAATATTTGGAACAGGGGCTATTATTTCACAATGTTGAGAATCTGATAACGAGCTGTTAAGCTAAATGGGTAATGGGTGAATCATCAGAATCCTATCACAGCAAATCAAACTGTAGAGATCACGTAATCAAATTGTTAATGGGGCCACGATTTTTTGTTTCTACTGATAACAAGTTAATGGCGCAAGTAACTGCAAATATTTTTGTTTCACGTTTTCAAGTCTACAAAAACGTTTTGTAAAGTGAGAACCTTTGGACGTTACCATAATTATTTATTGAAATATTGTAAAAATTTGCATTGTCCTGTTGAAGAACTCAATTGTGATGATAACAATATTTATTATTGGCTCGTGCTACGAAGCATTTTTGTGCACTGAAGTAGCTATGTTTATGTGATTATTAATGCATAGTTTACTATTGTCGGATTCCAGAAACATGTAAGCAACCACTTTAGTAGAGCTGAATATAGAGCACTTAAATAGTCATCACAACAATTACTAAATATATGGGCTTTATAAGAGAATCTTACATACGTAGCATTTGATGCTTACATATGAGATCCCAATGGGCTCACAAACTATATTCGTGTCTTTTTCTAGTTTAAATCAAACAAAATATTTCTTTTGCGAAAAAAATTTATCAAGCACAAAAATGTTATCTTCTTATGAATAAAGGAAAGTCCCCGGTAAATTCAGTGAAGCTTCAGTAGATAAAAAAAAGATTAGTGGGTGCTGAAAATGCATGCGTGCATGCATGCGACCTAACAGAGCATCATAATCTGGTTCTGGTTTTTATTCAAAGCAAAAAATGTGGAATAAAATCTTGTATAGGTTGACTTATATTTTTTCTGTAGAATTCAAGGATGAGCTTGCATTGTAGACTGATTTCAAAAGATAATTAAATCGAACACATTGCGTCATGCTAATAAGTAAAATTACTCATACTCATCCCATATTGCTATTTGTTTAGGTTTATAGGTTTAGTTACACACTAGGTATTTCATTATCAGCTTACACCTTAAGGTATCATGAATATAAACAGGCTCATTTAACTGAAAAACTAACGTTCGATCCGTTTATAACTACTTCTTAAGCTCTATGACATATTCAGTTTTGAGTTCCTCCCAAAGCTAATGATTTAGGTAGATTAACGATTTATTATCTTCTTCTGGCTCTGTATTAGTTTATTTAGCAGAGCTACCTCTAAAAACTTTCGGGGATAAAATACATGTCACATACATAATTAATTCTAGCACTTGATTTAATTCACAATACAATGTACATAGTACATACAAAAATCATTACCTTAACTCAAAAAATTCAACTACCAATAAAAACAGAAAGACATTAATACGTTCTCAGAATGACTACTTCATCCAGTAATTTGATTTCGAGTACAAGTTTGCCACTTTGAATTCACATCAGGAGTAATACCGTCATTCCCACGTTTCAAATTTTATCTTTGTGGAAGGCCACTAGCTGATTTGTGATTATGCCAAAAAGCATTTTAATCGGTGAGGAAAAATTAGTTATTGTTCAGGATTTTTATGCACCTGCACATTTATGAACAGAGTTTAATTGT
>JAQIWO010001363.1:0-10412 GCA_034695405.1 Entomobrya muscorum | reverse complement strand
AGCCGAGGAGAAGAAGAAGAAATATCCGCCCTCCAAATCCAATCAACTAATTTTTCTGTTTTGTCTCGTACGGTTTTCCTTGACGTACGAGTTTGAAGTCAATACCCCCCTTACACACCCCCGACACAAAATTCGCGGTAGCTCGTCTAACGCTGCGTGGTTTACGCTTGCGAATTCGCTTTCCCCGGAGAGAGTTAATTCTCCGATTGGGGCATTGTGGTGCGACGTGGCCAGGCTTTCCACACTTGTAGCAATGTGCACGGTGCTCCGTGTGGAGAGTCGGGTCATCGGAAACAGGCACAGGTTCGGGAGCTGGTTCTGGGGTTGGTTCCGGAGGAGGTAGCGGTGGAGAGATGGGTTGCATCTCCGGTAGGGCACGGACGAAGACATCGTCGATAGGGAGAGTGGAAAGAGTGGTATCATACCACTCGAAAAGTTTTGCCAAAGTAAGTGGTGGAGGAAATGTTAGCTTTTCCTTCAGAGAAGGGTGCATTCCACTAGCAACCTGGCGAAGAAGACGTCCATCCGGGATTTGGTCACCGGTTTTTTCGATCAGTGCGTGAAGGACGCGGCGCGCAAATACTTGAAGATGTTCCCCAGGTTGTTGGTGGTAGCGTAGCACTTCAACATCGCAATGCTCCAGAAGATTACTTACTAGCTTATTGTATGTAACTTTCATCGTGAGTATTTTTTATTGCTACTACTACTACTATTGTAACTTAGAAAAAAAATGTAAGTTTTTACTCTTTGAAGGGCTGCAAGTTTATGTCAGCTTCACTTCACCGCTCCAGTAAAAATGAAATCACTTTACAAGGGAAAAATTGAATGAGTTTTCTTAAAGTATAGGACTACCATATCTATTTGTATTGCTATTCATACCGTTATCATTATTGTTATCTCTTAAATTTACAGTATCATTAATTCTAAAGGGATCGTTTGTTGGACGATCGTAGTAAAGTTTTAGATTAGCTGCATTGTGTACCCCGTAAGACTGTAGTGTGTCTATATCGGCTAGTAGGAAGGTGACTGGTGATAGTTGACGAATGATGCGGAAGGGTCCAGCCCATCGCTCATTCAACTTACTGCAGATGCCTTTTAGTTTATTTGAGAGTGTATGGGTCTTCACTAGCACAAGATCACCTTCTTTGGCCGGGAAACTCATATGACGAGAGTTATAATATTTAGCTTGCTGGACTTGAGCTTTTTCCATGCCTAGAATTGCTTTTCTATATACGGTGGCTAACTTTTTGACAAGGTCGGATTGGTAAGTGAGACGGGATGCATCACCATCATACTCCCCCTCCAGATTCCGGTCAAACGGCAGCTGCAGTTCTCTCCCCAAGTTTAGCATAGCTGGACTAAAGCCCGTGGTGTCACTAATTGCGGTGCGTAGAGCAAGTGCCGTAGAATGGAGATACTCGTCCCATTTCTTATTATTAGTGTTGACATAGGAGGCGAGAATTGCTCGGATATTTCGATTCACCCGTTCGCACATGTTACTACTAGGATGGTATGGAGTCGTATACTTATGTTTTATATTCCAAGTTTCACACATATTATTAAAGGCTCGTCCACGAAAGTAAGTAGCGTTGTCAGTGAGTATATTTTTGGGACTTCCCCAGCGGCAAAAGATTTCATTTTCCAGTACTTTGATTATATTTGGTGCTGTAGCATCAGAGAGAGCGAAGAGTTCAACCCATTTAGAGAAATGGTCAACAATAACAAGTAGTTGGGTTTTCTGTCTGTGTGTACGAGGCAGGGGCCCCACCAAGTCGATGGCTAATTGATCCCATACCGAGTAAACCTTAACTGGCTGCATGATGCCGTGGGGCTTGGCCATCCTGTTCTTGTTAGCTTGGCATTTCTGACAGGACCGGACATATGAATAGATGTCTTCTAGCATGTGAAGCCAATAAACGCGACGAGTCAGACGATAGATTGTCTTTCTACATCCTAGATGGCCACTGTGAGGAGAGTCATGGAAATATTGTAGTATTTCACTACGAAGAGACTTTGGGATGAATGGAAGTAGAATGTCGTTACGGGTTTTTCTGTACAGGATATTATTATGTAGCACAAGAGAAGGAGGCAAGTCTGAGATGAGTGCTTGAGTTTCATTATCATTCGCTTGAGCAGATTGTATTGCAGACAGGTCAATGTGGTTTCTTAGAGGCAAAAGTGTATAGAGATTTGACTGATGAATAGGAGGATGCATTATCAGCTTAGTTTCTTCTTGTTCTACAGGACCAACTGGTGCTCTGGAGAGGGCATCCGATACTACGTTATGTCTTCCGGGTATATGGGAGATGATTGGTTGAAAGTCTTGAATTTTGAGGGACCATCGGATAAATTTAGAGTTTACGTCTTTCATATTGTTAAGCCAGACCAGCGCACGGTTGTCTGTTTCCAGGTAGAACTGTTGTCCATCCAGGTAGTGTTCAAACTTTTTCAGAGCCCAAACTATAGCAAGGCATTCACGCTCACATGCATGGTACCGCTTCTCCGTTTCACTCAAAGATCTACTGGCAAAGGCTATTGGCATTTCTTTCTCATCGTGATTCTTTTGGAACAAAACACAACCGATTCCCACCTCAGCAGCATCAGTACGTAAGTACAGAGGTTTTTTGAAGTCAGGGAAAGACAAGACAACAGAGTTTATTATTTTGTCCTTGAGACGGTCAAAAGCATGCTGTTGCTCATCAGTCCACACGAAGTCTGCATTCTTCCTCATGAGTCTATTCAGAGGTTCTGCTATGCTGGAAAAATTCTCAATGAAGTGACGGTACCATCCACAGAATCCTAGGTATCTCTTAATTTGTTTTGCGTTCTTTGGAACTGGATAATCTCGAAGAGCTTTGGTTTTGTCTGGGTCCGTCTCTACACCACGGGGTGTGACTACGAAACCCAAATATTTTATGGATGTTTCCCCAAAACTGCATTTTTCAACATTCAAAGTCACTCCGGCTTTGCGAAGTTGGTCAAAGATGTATGTGAGATGGGTGATATGGTCTTCCCATGTATTGCTGAAGATCAGCAGGTCATCTAGGTAGGCTTCTGCGTATCTGCCACGTGCAGAGCCAATTACTCTGTTGATGAATCGTTGAAAGATGGAAGGGGCAGTTTTTAGACCAAAAGGTAAACGTTTAAATTGGTACTTTCCTTCATGACAGATAAAAGCTGTGTATTGTATAGAGTTTGGGTGCATCTCTATTTGCCAATATCCTTTTCTCAAGTCTAATTTGGTTATATAGGCTGCTTCGCCAAGTCTATTTAGTAGAGTGTCCATCCGAGGAATAGGAAATGGATCAGACGCGGTTTTTGCGTTAAGTTTTCTATAGTCGCACGTGAATCTATAAGAGTCTCCTTCTAACTTCATGTGGACAGGACTCGCCCATTCAGATTCACTGGGTTCTATGATCCCGAGGTCAAGCATCTTTTTGATGTGCTCGGCGATCACCTCACGTTTCTTGATATTCACTGGGTATGGTTTTTGTGCTATAGGATCACCAGTAACCTTCAATTCACATTGTACTAGGTTTGTACAACCAATCTTATCAGTGTATACATCTGGGTATTTCTTCAGGAGATTTCCTATTTCATTCCGCTGCTGGGAAGAGAGGCCTTGAAGAGCACATATAATATTTTTGTTTTTAAGTTTGTACACGTGTTGTGGCTTGCTATTAAACTGGTATGTACCATCCTCGAAGTTAAGTATCATTGCATGTTTAGTCATGAATGAAGAGCCAATGATCATTGGGAAAGGAAGATGTTGCATCACGATGAAGTCATGAGTAAATTTTTGAGATCCAATTGAGAAGTCGAGGCGGACTAGGCCTAGCGACTTTATAGTGGAGTTGTCACCGATTGTAACGACTCGTACGAAGGAAGAATCAAAGGATATTCCTAATTTGGATAGAATCTCTACGGAGATATAATTGTGGGTAGCCCCCGAGTCAAGAAGAGAAGTGGAAGAGAAGTTACCAATGTTCAGTTTAACTTGAGGAGTCACCCTTGATATTAGCGCAGGAACGAGAAATGACTCATTTTCTCGCCCTGCCTGCCGTTTCCCACCTGATCATCATCACTATCACTGAATATAGAGTGCTTGCTGGGCTGGCATCTACTGCTAGTTGTGTGGGTCCTTTCGCTTTGATTAGTTTGTCTGCTGTGGTGAGCACGTGGTTCCTCACGGCTCACCTGTCTAGTCGGCTGAGGTCCCTGCTGGTCAGGGAATGGTTTTCCAAAGACTTGGTTACTACCTGAGTTCATATGAGTAATCATGGGCTTGGAGTAGCATGTGTCTTCCAAGTGGCCAGGCTTCTTGCAATAGTTACAAAATCTGGGATTTCTGGGACGGTAGTTGGTACTGGCTTGGGGTGTTTGAGGTGATTGACTTGACCGGGATTGACTTTGATTTGGTCCTTGAGAGGGTTGTGGCTGGTTTCTATTAGGCTGGTTCCTATTTGGCTGGACTTGGGCCGTGTTAATGGATGGTTGGGTAGAATGGAAATTATTGTTTCTGCGGTTGTGGTAAGGCTGTGATGTTTGAGAGGACGATGCAGTGGACTGCTGGTGCGGATTAGATCGTTGACTTTGGCTTGTAGAGTTGGTGTGTGAAGGATTCTGTACTTGAGTAGTATTTTGAGGGGAGGAAGAGTCGTGGTATCTAGGACCATTGAATCTAGCAGGTTTGTTAGGGAAGATAGGTAGAGGGTCAGACTGACGTGCACGGAACAAGAAGTTCTTCTCTCTAGTCCTTACACGGTTAATATTTTTAATTAAAATTTTTCCCTCAGAGATAAGCTCGTCTACGCTGTTGCAGTGTAGCTGAGCCAACAAGACAGAGAGTTCAGGTAGGCAGGAATTGACTATTCTATCCACTATGCTAGTGTCCTCTGTTCCAGGGTGAATCTTCTTGAAGGATTTGTATATGTCCCAAGCATATGTCTCAAAAGCTTCCGTATACTTTTGTCTACGCTTAAACAGGGCTTCCATACGTAAATCCGTAGTCATTTCGTAGGACTCATAGCTCTTGAACTCTCGTTTAAATTGTGACCATGAATTGAAGCTTCTCCTGCGTGCTTTCCACCATGTCATGATATCTGATCCTTCTTTAAACATACGTCCTACTAGCATGTGCCACTGTCCTCTTGGAATTTGTTTTAGAGTGAGGAATTCCTCGACTTCATATATAAAGCCGGCTGGTGTTGTGCTGGTGCCATCATATATAGGAAAGGCAAGACCAGATAATGGATCAAACAGCATGACTTGCGCTGCTGCGGGAGCCACTGCTGGAGCCGCTTGCGGTCTTCTGCTACCACTAGGCCTAGCTAGGTCTTCACGTGTTTGAGGGGGCGGGTCTGGGCTTTGGAAGCGGTGTCTGCTTGCACCAGTGCTCTCATCCAGGTCGGGTGGTGCTGATGGATCAGCTTCCCCCTCTTCTTCTGAAGTAGGGTTATTGTCTTCATCGTTTTCATCATCTTCGTTTTCACTACTGACAGGTGAGTCAGGTGCCAGGCCACACGGAGGTGCCGTTCTGGCCCTGCTCAGGACATGCTTTGAAAGTAAATTTATTTTCTTATCCTGTTTCTTACGAGCCCTGTTTAGGCTATCAATGTTTTCAACTACTTTGTTTTGGGAAATAACTAGTTGGTTGAGTGTGTCACCGATTGAGATTTGCCATGACCTTTCCGCCCTCTCTTTGGCGTCCTTTAGAGGAAGGCCACCAAATAAGCCAAACATCTTAATGGTGGGCGTTAAAGAACGAGAACACAACTGGCACAACTTAAACAAATGCTTAAATTAAACTTGTGTTAAGTATACAAAATCTTTGGATACTGGAGTTTCTTCCTTATATTGGAGCATTGCACTAACTTGAACCCCCCTTACAAATGATTTAAAAAAAACTTTGCAGTTTGCAAGTAAGGTCGCTAATTGTTTTATTGATAATGATATTATTCACAGAACTCGAATTTTGAATTTTTTAGATGACGAGTAAGTCGATTATTGAGTATCGGTAATGCTTAACCATTTAGAAATAATTTAAAAGCTTTTCAATCTAAATATGTTTACGACACGTGATAGAAATGGCAATAATACAAAGAATTACCGCATGATTTTCGGATTGATTTCGGCACGAATTGATTTTATTGCATGTCCAAACTCAACTAATCTTTATTCAACACTTGAACTATTTGATTTTGCATATGTTGTGTATAAAACTCCATTACATTTACGATCTAAACGAAAATATTCGCTACTTTTAAAGCTTCAAGAAAACGATTGTAACCTTTTTTAATTACGCGTAGCGCGCAATCCAAGAAGCAAGTACAAATTTAATACTTGCTGTCGAGGAAGGGCTGTAACTTTACAGATCCAACAAAAACGCTATTCATGTCATTATATCGATATTATCGAAAAAATCCAATTAATACATAGCCGCAGTAACGTATTTTTTCTCGGGTGTGCAGAATTTTCAAATTAAACTTTACCAGCTTAAAAAACGGCTTAAAAGTATTTTGTATGAGCTGTAGAGTTTTATAACCTACTGATGTAGAAAATCAAGTGCACAATTTCGAATGATGTAGTGTAGTGATAGCATTTTTGCGCAATAATTTATGGTAGATATGTTTTTATAACCATTTGTTAATCAACACAAGGTGTAGTTTGAAAGAGTTAAAGGATTTCAAAGGAAATTGTGCTCATTCGAAAAAACGTTGGAGCGGTACCATGCTATATTGAATCTTTAAAAATACTTTATGGGAGGTTCCCAAACCAATTAAAATTGCGCCGTATAAATTATTTGTCTGTAGCAATTTTTTGTATAATACCGTCACTGACTTTCAAATGCATGGCAAAGAGTTTTCTATAATTTAAGAACGTTAAAGGACGTTTTATAATATTTATGTGAAATACAAAATTTCAATGCCAAAGCTTATCGTCATTCTTGTTGAAGAATTTATGGGATATAAATTAAGTAATTGATCCAACTTTGGGCATGCGTGATTAGCAAATAATTAAGTCTAACCATGCGCTAGTAGACTTTAAACTTAAATCAGTAGTTTTTGACAATTAAGTGTAGCAAGGGGATCCTAAATTTCATCATAGAAAAGGAAAATGCCGCAGAATATATATTAGTTTCAAGGAATCTTAATCTCAGAAGTAATTTTTAAGAGAAAAATTTAACGCCTCTAAGCAATAAAATTAAGTGTTCAATTTTTCTAATTGCAGCCATATATAACTATTCATATTTTATTTACTCGATTTTTTTTTTGCACAGCTGCGCAGGAAACTTTTAGGGTGTGCAGAAATTTACCTGGGTGTGCTGTGCACACCCAAACACCCTATTGCTGCGCCCATGAGCACTCCTACTTTATCCACATAAAATGTTTCATTCGTTCCATTTCCATTCTCTTCATCACCATTTCCCTCAAGACCTTTCACACATTTTTGCCTTTAACCCGCTAGATTTCTTAACCTTTATAGATTTTTAACCCGCTAAAACGTATACCAGTTAATAACGCAAAATTAATAACTCAAACAATTTCCTTGCAATATTTTTAAATTTCCAAATAAAATATATACAATCTTTTGCTTACTTTTTATCTAGCAATAAAATTTAGTCTAGTCCTTTCTCACTGAGAGAATACCTGCGGCGGGTTGGATTGCCTCCTTGTGATATGGACGTACAGAATACGATTGTACGAATTATAAAAAATAAAAATGCATTTGATTTTACTACTTATGTTAAAATGGTTAAAGAATTAATGGTGTATTTCACAGAGACTTTTTTATTCGTTGCATTGAATCAAAACGTTAGCAAAGTTGGAGTAAACAATATCTACTTAAATAAAAATAAATATCTACTTTGGCTTCCTCAAATACATTGAATGGTTCATTTTGAATTGTAAATAGAAAATACACGAAGGAACCAAAAATAGATGCTTCCTAGCCCAAGCAGTGTGTTTAAACAATTTTAATTTTAAATTATTATTCTACCTAAAAAAACTCACATGCCAGCAGAGGACTAGATAAATTATAAGTATTTCAGTATTTACTATTTAGGAAAGTATTCATGAACAACACAGGTAATATAGCATCCTATTAAATTCTTTCAACCTTAATCCATTTTAAGCTTAATTCAATAGTTTTTGCAACCACTGCCGTAATTACAGTATCCTATTGTTAGAATTTACACTATGTGCTGAATTACATGAAGTGGAAAATTATACAAATTCTAAAAACAACACATGTTTTTAGTCTTTTATTTGTCACAATAAAACATTCAAAATGCTTGCTATGGCATAAAAATCAGAATGTGATGAATGCGTCGTTACATGAAACATCATGTTCACACATAGATTTCCTGATTTTGACTTTTGTTATGTTGGAAACTGGAAGAAGGTGTTCGATTACACCTTTAACAAAATTTAACGGCTCACATTTATCTGTTTACGAAACACAGTATGGACTCGTTAATGTTCTAGAAGATTTTGCCAGTTCCGTGTAGCTTTAATTTAATAGAGTACAAGCAAATGCAAATATCATTTATAAAAGAAATCCAGAGCCCAGAGAAATGAATCGCTAAGTGAACTTTGCTATCTGATTCATGTTTTTCAGTATACCAATTTATATATTCAATTTAACTCAATTTTAATTTGCAAGATTGTACACACTCTTCAGTCTTCAGCTAATCACAAAATATAAAGACAAAGCCATCGTTCAATGTCAGCTTTAGATTATCTTTGGCACGTAGTCAGAATCTTGACACGCTATTTTGCATAGATGATTAACCTAAATAGATATATAGTAATGATTAAGTACTTCAACTACACCATGTAATCTCTCCACACATGTACTGTAGTTTAATTTCGGTTTGGACACCATTTCCTGTTTGATGTTTCCTTAGAAATGAATAGTTTATGGTTGAAAATTTGAAAATGGTTAATTTGCTATGAATTATTCATTCAATCGTTTTGTTTTATTGACAGATCTTATATGTAAAAGTTGACATGACATTATAATAATAACGTGGAGGAAATGCTTAGCTTTGAAGACATAGTATTAAATATGTATGTTTATTCAGGGCAGAAGTTCATAAGATAGAAATAACATATTCATTCTGTCTTGATTTGTCCTGTGGGAAAAGTGAAACCGAATGAAAAAGTCTCTGGGAACACTGTGCACAATCAGAAAAGAACTAAAAACTACAAATGCAAAAAGTAAAGTTTCAATTACAGTAGTCATCTGAAATTCTGCTATTTTGACTTCTGTCTTTTTACTCAAGTATATGTAAAAGTGATGGAATGATGATTTTCATACAGCTTTGTAGTTTGACCACCTTACTTCACCATTGGAAATGAACAGGGGCTCTTTAAGAAGGCACTTACCTAAATCTGCATTAATTAAATTCAGCTTCATTGATATGATTTTCTATTCCTGAAGTCTTTTAGTAAACCAGAAACTAAATCTCATATAGTATCACGATTTCGCATCGAAAACTGCATTAAAATATCCTGCTATTTAGTTCATGAAGTAAAAAATCCCCATTTAATGCCCAGAAAATTACTGCTTTTAGAATTAAAACCTAATGTACAACAGATCAGTCCAAAGCTCTCAAAGAAATGAAATATATTTGCAACTATGTTTATGGTGTCCATGAATACATATATTAAGCATCAAAACTAGTTTTAATCAGATGAAGTTCAGGGAGCGTAGTAGTGGTTTGCTGATGGTATGTATGGGAGAACGAAGGCACCTTAGATATGTGATAGGTGAAAAGGCGATGTGTGAACTCTCCACGTGTCTGCAAGGGATCAGATTGACGGATATTGAATCACAAGAAAATTTACAAAACTTATATGATTAAATATTTTGCGTATCGTGAACTCGTTTTAATAAATCGTGACTAAATTTTTTTTAAAGTTAAAAATTACTTTTGTTTCGAACATAAACCTAAAACAAAAAATTCTACTACTTAAAAAACTTTAAATCAAAAGATTTTCAATCATAAACTATTAATGTTGTTTTATTATGGTTTTTTATGAAATACGCGAATCATGGCTCACCTTTCAATGCAGTTTCCCATTCATTTTTTTTTCTTTCTTCAAGCAATTTAGATAAAAACCCGTATTACAAAGAATGTTGTTAATAACGAACTTAATTTTTAAAGACTGAAAAGGAAAAGTAATTTGATACAAATATTTAATAACATTGATTACAGGGCCATAAACAAGTTTCATTGATATCAATAAGTTATATTATTGGATCGGAAATTACTGTTGCATGTTTGAAATAAATAAATGCACGGTAATATAATACATTTATTCCAGCTAATGCATGTTTTTCCTCGTCTTTTGGTTTTGGTTCCAACAGAAGGTAGGAGGAAGAAGGCATCCTATAAATATGGAAAG
>JAQIWO010001362.1:0-10419 GCA_034695405.1 Entomobrya muscorum | reverse complement strand
ATTCACTAGTGTTTCAGATTACCATACAAATGCCAGGAATTGGGAAGAATGCATAGTAGGTATGCTGGATGAATGATTTATTTGTCGCATTAGTGGAGAAGACAAATCTTGCCCAGATTTTGTTCTACTGAACACATAACAGTTTTTGTTGGTTTTGTTCACCAAGGCAGTGTACTTTACATTGTACTTGTATAGAAAATTAACCATCAGTGCATGCATCAACTACTTACATTTTTACATTGCATTAGTTCAAGTTCTCACGTCATGTATACAACATGTGACTTTTAGTGTTTCCTGTTTGTCCTTGTCTTACAGAATTTTACCCGATAATTAGTTAAAACTCTTATATTTTTTTATACTCAGATTTGTTATTGTTTGAAATTTGTGTTCCCGTTTTTAAATGAGAATACTATTCATGTAAAGAAAAACAAACAAGCTGTAAAAATGAAGTGTGAAATTCACTGCGTGTTTTGTAAAAATGGTTTTCAGGAAAAATGTACATTTACCCCGTGAATACTAATCCTCTGAAAAGTAGAGGACAAACTTTATCCAATATTTATTTCTAGCATTGTTCTTCGTCTGCCACGTTTTTCTCTAGGTACCTAGCAAATTTCAAAGGCAGCTTCAGAAATATGAGCTTTAGAGGCTTCCAGAATTTACAGTGAATGCGAACAAGATGCAGTATGAAGTAGACAGCTGCATCATATGTGAAAAAGGTAGAAAAGGTACCTTAAAATGTATGTACTTCTACATGCACACAAAAAAGTGAAACAGGAATCCTATCAACCTTTGTTGAGAGAACTATTTTCATCGTTAGTAATGCACCACCTCTTTAATTCTAGAGGGCCCAGCAGTTATTTTTGTTGCAAGGGTACTATAAAAAGCTTAGTGTTGGGTAGACAGGCTTCTTGAGAGTACGAAACGCATGTGTTTACCGACACAAAAGTATAGCGTGCAATGCATTCCGCGTGAAAGGATCACGTAGGTCCAGCTTCATTAAGCTTACTTTTATATTCGTTGTACTTGATTTTTTATTTGGAGACCGATCAGCTAAAGGATCAAAGTTATTTAAAAAAAACATTTTAATCAAAAGTGCTATTACTTCGTATAATATAAGGTTTTTGTCATTTCATTTTGTGGAACCAATTATCTTCGCAATATCTTCAATGAATTAGCCTTAGTTAAAATTTGACATTAGTTATTTCTTTGCAAAAGAGTTCAGCAGCAAAGTTAGGTAATAGAAATTTAAACTAGAAACAAAGTAACAATCTATTTTGTTTATTTTGAAAAAGTAGAAATATTTTATAAGTGCGATTCAATTTTTCAACGTAAAGTGAAACTTTGTTAGTTAATTAGCAATACGATGGCAGAGGGCTATCTCTGTTTGTTTTGTGATAAGACTTTAAGTTTCCAATCGCAACTAGAAAGGCATTTACGTAGTCATACAAAAGAGAAGCCATGGAGCTGTAAAACCTGCAGTGCATCATTTTCAGTGAAAGGAGACTTAGATAGGCATTATAAAAGACACTTGGATGTAAAAGAACATCCTTGCGAACTTTGTGACAAGCGTTTTGCAACTTATCATGAATTGCAATCTCACGTTAATGCGCACACCGGTGAAAAACAGTACAAATGCAACATTTGTCAAAAAGCATTTGGAAATTCTTCATATCTAAGTAGCCACAGGAAGATACACTTTGACCGCGAAAAATCATTCAAGTGTAGTTTTTGTGAAAAGGCGTTTTACACTCATGAAGAGCTGAAAGGTCATGTCAAGACACACACTGGGGAAAGAAAATTTCATTGCAAATATTGTAATAAGGCATTCCTAACGAAAACTACGCAGATTGTTCATGAGAGAGTTCACACTGGAGAAAAACCCTACAGTTGCAAACAATGTCAGAAATCTTTTTCGACTTCTTCAATTTTAACTTCGCACCAGGTCATCCACACCGGACTTAGAGCATACCAGTGTGATATATGTGACCAGAAGTTTACCCTATCTGGAAGTTTAAAACAGCACAAACTTAAGCACGAATTTGAGAACGAGCAAAAGTTTGAATGCACTAAATGCTCAACTAAGTTTAAATATGCGAGCACTTTGAAAAAACATGCGAAAGTCTTCCACTCTCAAGATGGAGTACATAATTTCAAATGCGAGATCTGCAACAAATGCTTTTGTTCAAAATTCAGTCTGGAAATTCACACAAGGACGCACACAGGCGAGAAACCCTACAAGTGTGGACACTGCCAACATAACTTTTCTTGTAAAAGCGACATGCGCACCCACGAAGCTAGAATTCACTCTGAGAAAACAATGCTGTGCAAAATGTGTGGAAAATATTTTTCAAGGAAAACGGATTTAAATCGTCACATTCGAAGCACACATGAAAAAGTAGTCTGTCACAGTTGTCTGTTTTGTGACAAAGCGTTCTCATTTAGCTCTCATTTAGCCTATCATTTACGAGGGCATGTTGCGGAGAAACCCTACTTTTGCGATTTGTGTGAAGCAGAATTTACGTCAACCAATGTTCTCAAAGATCACATCAACTCTCACACTGGCGAAGGTATATTTAAATGTAAAAATTGTCCCAGTGCCTTCACGACACGCTACAGTTTAAAAAAGCATGCCCAAAATGATTCTCAATGTGGAAAAAACTAACGTTTTATATAAATTTATAGGCGTTGATAATTGAAAAGGTAATCATACAAATGTACAGCATTGTTTGGTTTAATTTCGCTTCATTTTTGTACTCAAATATATCCAATGTTTGCTTATATTTAAATTTCTAGAAAATAATTACTTGTACGCCTGGGTTGGGTCAAGGATTTCACGTTGGAATCTAATTATTTGCCATCTTCTTTATTGTCTAGTTATTTAATAATATTATTATTTGTACTCGAAAATATTATTGTCTGAAACAAACTTAGATAGTATGTCAAATGTACATTTTATTTAGCATATTGTTTTATTGTTAATACAACAAAGCGTACAACATGCGTTCTAGCTGTTGTTTATCACTCTTATTATATGTATGTTTTAAGTTCTTACAAAGAATGTGCTTGCATTTGTCTGGAAAATGAAATATCCATATGTAGTATGCATAACAAAAATACAAAAATTTTAAAACAAATATTGTTTACTTATTATTATTTTTTTAAATCCTAAAACTCAGCAGTTGTTTGTTTCAATCTAATAAATAGATTTTACTTGGAACGTTTTTAAAGGAGTTATATGCTTTCACACGTTAGTAATTTACTTACCTTGAAATGGTGTATGGCAAAATATTAAAAATTAATGTATTAAAAAACAATATTTATTTACTTAATTATAAATGTTGTATTGTAGATTCTATCGGAATCATCAAATTATTTTTTCTCTCATATGATCCTCAATAGTTAAGTTAAGTGAAAAGTCAAATTGTGGCTACTTGTAAACATTTGGATGAACTCGTGCTGTATATTGCTGAAGAAAAAATTTATTTATAAATCATTAATTTGATTCTTTTCAAATGAATATATCCAATGTATTTTTCTTATATATGGCATGAGATACTTTTCTTATCGTACATAATGTGTATGCTTACGGGCATTTTATTTGCTACAGTTAGTCGTTACACATAATAATCAACCACATGAATAAATATTAAAGAATGAGGTATTCGCATACACTACAACATAGTAAAAAACCAAAAGTTAAAAACAAACAATTACTTTTAACTTTTGTAAGAAAATGTTCAGTTCGAATAAGTAAAGTAAGTATTTAAAGGTGTTTGAAGAGTGATTTTTAGATTGTTAGTGTTTAGCAATATGTTATAATGTGTTGCTTAACACGTTGCATAAATAATTTGATAAGACAGTTTCCATACCCACAAACAGACAGTAAAAATCGCTAGTGTGTTGGATAAATAAAAATCTGTTTGATGGCATTATTTTTAAATTGAATTTCATTAAAAAATTCTTCAATTCAATTTTATAATGATTTTATAAAAAAAATTATAACTAAAATAACGTGAAATGTCGACAGTATTGTGTCTTTTGAGACGTTAATACATTGTTATAGTTTACAATTAAGTTTCATTACGGAAGCCGTGAAATTGTTATTGGCAAAACATTTTTGTGGTGAAGCAGATTTTTAGATTTCATAAAAGTTCATCGGTGTAAAACCGTTTTTGTGAGTTTTGTGATAACACATCTGGGAGAAGAAACTTACGAGATCATATTAATTTCAACAACGTAGTAAAAACTGTACAAATATTACATTTGTCAAAAATATTTTATTAGATTGGAAAATGTGATAAATAACTGACAAAAACGTTAGATCACAAATTATTCAAATGGGAAATTTCTGACAGAATCTTTGGCAGGTTTCTAAAAGCCCAGCTCAAAGCACACACCATAAAACATTTCAGTAACAATTTTGCGAAACGACCTCTTGCATATTGGAACATCGAGGACATTTATCGTAAAAGGTATTTATACAGGTGAGAAGCTTTAAAACTGTGCTTTGTGCCCTAAATCATATTCATAAACTAAAAAAAGAACAGTTAGTTATTGCCTTCAGATACCTTTCATGTTTACCTACTCAAAATGATAATGAGATACAAAAAGAGTGAGGTGAATCCGGCTGTGGCACAGGCCTGGTGATTGGAGATAAAATTACAAAATGTAATTCATGAATCATCAATGCTTAAAACTATTATTTTTACAGTTTCAAGTTTATAAAGGTCATTTACAATTTACATCGCAGTCCGTTTTGATTGAAAAAACCATTTATAGAAATTCTAATGAACGGTGATAGTAGATGTGCTGTACTGTACAAACAACACAAATGGAATCACAAAAAAGCTTCTTTTGGGAGCGTGCAGGCATTTGAGCAGAAGTATATGCATTGTGTATAGGAAAATCTCTTAGGCTGGTTTTCAAAAATACTGTGTGAATGAAGCCTGTCTCCCTCTACCTATGTTCATTTACTATCTGTGACTACAAAAAATTTTAGAGGGTGAGAGATGATATGTGCAAACAGCATGCATTAAATATTCTCAATGTATATTTTCAGACAGACGCCAGCTTAAGTTGGGTTCAGTTGACAGCCCTAATCTCTCGTATTAGTATCGGTTGCAACAACAAAGCTAGCCTGCCTGAAGTGGCCAACGAGTTTCTCAAACCAATAACTTAGTTATGTTCACGCAGATACATACACTTTATATTGCTAAAAGGGCTTAGTGGTTTGGAAGGGTAAAAATAGTGACAAACATATACGTGCTTTGCATGATATGTGAAAGGAACACACATGTACAAAATATTACCAGCTTACCATTACCACGGAACTAGTTTAAAAACGCGAGAGTAAAGTTATTGGGTTGTTATATTAGTCTAGTAACTACTTATAACGTAGCATGTATACAAAAGATTTAGCATACAAAAATTAGGTACCTAGTATACATATTTAACAATATTGTCCTCAACCGCTTTGCTTTTCTTTCTGTTTTTCTAAAATGCTAAGCTTTGTAAATTTATGAAAACCAAACGTCTTTATTCTTAAAGAAGGAATTAAGCAGGAAGCAAGATTTTATTTTTGTCCTCGACCTGAGTAAAACAAATCTACTTAAATTTTTGACAAACCGATGGATATTATTGGAAGTTTTGCCGTTCATTACTCAATAAATTGTCTACTTAAAGTTCTAAATGACTCCGGAAAGTACAACAAACATACGTTTTGTACGGTTTTATTTTGATATTGGCTAACCAATTGAAAATATTCATATCAAACATTTATTATTAAATAAACATTAAATAGACTTTCATATTTAAATCAACTTTCTTCTATGAGCCCAAGTTGTTAAGTAAATGAAAAGTTAGTAAGTGGAAAGGAATTGGAATTTTTCAGGAACAATGAAGCCAAGTTATAATTGTGTGTTTTGTGACAAGCAGTTTCGAGCACCATCAAGGCTTGAGCGTCATTTGCGAGCTCACACGATAGAAAAGCCGTGGAATTGTGACCAATGTAATAAATCATTTTGTGAAAAAGCACACTTACAAAATCATAGAAATGCACATTTCGGAGTAAAACACTTTACCTGTGAGCTATATGTGACATGCGTTTTGTAACAGGCGGCGAATTAAAAAGTCATATAACTGCTCACACTGGCGAGAAACCATACAAGTGCGACATTTGTCAAAAGTCGTTCGGATGGGCATCACAGTTAACAAGCCACAAGAAAATACACTCAACAAGAGAGAAATCATTCCAATGCAGCTTTTGTGACAATCTTTTTTATTCAAAGAATCACCTCGACCAACATCTCCAAACCCACGTCGGAGAAAATAAATTTCAGTGCAAATTCTGTGAGAAGCGGTTTTACAGTAAAGCACAACATATACTTCATGAGAGATTGCATACAAGAGAAAAGCCATTCACATGCGACATATGCCAAAAATGTTTTGGTGATCCGTCAAATTTAAGGAAGCACAAACTCCTTCATAACGAAAAAAACCGTATCAATGTGACATTTGCGACGCAAAATTTAAAACTATTACATACCTCACAAGCCACAAATTGACACACCAAGTTGAAAACCAAAAGGAACTCAGCTGCACTCTCTTTCCAAAGAAATTCAACCGAAATAAACTTCTAAAAAGACATGTGAACATGTTTCACTCGAGACAATATGTGATGGCTTTCAGTTGCGAGTTGTGTGACGAGAAATTTTATTCTAAGAGCGACCTGAACTCTCATTTGGCCACACACACAGGTGAAAAGCCCTACAAGTGCACGTGTTGTGACACGTCGTTCTCTCGTACGAATCACATGCGTCGGCACGTAGCAAGATTTCACTCTAAAAAACTGAAAAGTGTGGAACGTGTAGCAAATATTTTGCAACGCAAGCTCTACTAAAGCAGCATATCCAAACGACACACAAGAAGGTGTACAATCATATTTGCTTATTTTGCAACAAAGCCTTTTCAAAACGACAGCCCCTAGAGGCCCATTTGCGTAATCATCTCGGAGAAAAACCCTTCTTTTGCGAGCTTTGCAATGCTTAATATTCGAAATAACAATGGTCTTCAGTCGCACATCTACTCACACACCGGAGAACGTCCATTTAAGTGCCTCGATTGTTCGAAACCCTTCAAGACAAATTCGGACTTAAAGAAGCATTCTGTTGTACACACCCGTCGTTAGTGACTTGCAAAAAAACGAATACGCTTAAAGACAGATCATAAAAATCCGTGTGAATACGTTATATTTTTTAAATACAGTTTTATAAAACAATTTTTAAGCCTAAAATTCCTAGTTTTTAGTTTGAATTTATCTTCTTTTTATAATTTTCCAATCAGTCTCATTATCTTTGGAAGAGAGAAAACGGAAGTGCTATAAATGGATTCTTTTTTATCAATAGTGAAATTTATAATTTCATTTTCGATTCAAATTTTAAAATTCAGGAATATTTATAAAATTATAAATTGTAACAACTAATTATATTATTTTTTTAAATGCAAAAAATAAAATACCCATGTATAAATAAAGCAATTATAAAGCAACAACCAACTAAATCATTTCAACCCAATCTCTCACATTACATATTTTTATCGGAATACTTTATCCTCAGTTGACTAAATAAATGGCATAAATATTATAAATGGAGCATGGCTTTTAGAGGGGATGAAATGACGGCTTCTGAAAAGTACTCACCATTTAAAACCTCTGTGCTTACGAATAAATTTCATTCATCTATAGAGAAGCATAAAAAAATATACATTATTTATCATAGTAAATGAGAGATACACATTCATAGCGCATTTATCAGCATCCCAATAACGGGGAGCAGCAAAAACTTTTTATATTTGTATGTGCTTTTTATTTTTAGTCGTCAAAATATTTGATTTTTGCTCGAAAAATTGAAATTTGCATTTTTGTTCATATTACTGCTGTATTGCTAGTTTGTTAGCATGTGAAGTTTTGTTCGCAGACTAAATACAATTAAAATTTTCAGCCTTGAATAAAATATGAATAAAAAGATTCAAGAAAACTCCTGTCTTGAGGGAGATATCTAAATTGTAATGGTTTCTCTGTTTATTAAGGATCAAATGAAATACTGTAATACAATAATAATATTTTGTAAAATGGTTCAAATGCACATTCCACTGGTAAGATATTTATTTCGGTCGAGCTCAAGGATGCGAGCATGACAATTAAAATAACGCATACACAACAGATGTACAGCGAGACTTTCATTCACTAATGCTTCAGATTACCACACAAATGCTAGGAATTGGGAAGTATGAAAAGTAGGTATGCTGGATGAGTGCTTTATTCGTTGCATCAGCGGAGAAGACAAATTTCGCCTAGATTTTTTCTACTGAACACATTTGGTTTTTTATTGCGTTTTGTTCACCAAGGCAGTGTACTTTACATTGTACTCGTACAGAAAATTAACCATTAGTGCATGCAACAATTACCCACATTTTTACATTGCATTAGTTCAAGTTCCCACGTCAAGTATGTTTCATGTGACTTTTCGTGTTTCCTGTTTATCCTTGTCTTACAGAATTTTACCCTATGATTAGTTAAACCTCTTATCTTTTTTTATACTCATATTTGTTATTGTTTGACATTTGTATTCCCGTTTTTAAATGAGAAGATTTTTCATGCAAATTAAGTCAACAAGCTGTAAACATGAAGTGTGAAACTCACTGCGTGTTTTGTAAAAATGGTTTTCAGGAAAATGTACATTCACCCTGTGAATACTAATCTTTTGAGAAGCTGAGAAGAAACTCTGTCCAATATTTATTTCTAGCGTTGCTCTTAGTCCGTCACCCTTTTCTCTTGGTACCTAACAAATTTCACAGGCAGCTTTAGAAACATAAGCCTTACAGTTTTTCATATTTTACAATGAATGCGTACACGACACTAAGCATATAATAACGTAGACAACTGCACCATATCTGGTCTAATATAGGTGGAAATAGTACCTTAAAAGTTTTGTACTTCTATATGCAGATAAAATTTGGACACGATACCTTCTCACCGTTGTTGCGAGCAATATCTTAATTGTTAGTAATAGAGCACCTATTTCAAGAGAGCCCAGCAGTTATTTTGGTTGCAAGGGTACTTGGAAAAGCTTAGTTTTGTAAACAGTTTGCTTGAGAGGACGATACGCGTGTGTCTTCCACAAAAAAATAAAACATGCAATGCAGTCGGCGTGAAATGATCATGAAGGCTTCATTAAGCTTACTTTTGCATTCTATCTATTGTTTTACTGTTTGGAGACAGTTTAGTTAAACGGCAAAAGTTATTTAAAAAATATTTAAATTAAAAGTGCTACAACTTCGTATAATATTAGGTTTTTGTCATTCGATTTTGTAAGACCAAGGTCTTCTGAATATCTTCAATGAATTAGCTATAGGTAGAAATTTTACATTACTTATTAAAAGATTTTAGATACGAAATTATGTAATATAGGTTTAAGTTATAAACAAAGTAACAATCCATTGTGTTAATTCCGGAAAAACAAAAATATTGTATATGCGGGCCTAAATTTTTAACGAAAAGTGAAACTTTGTCAGTTAATTAGCAGAAGTATGGAAGGGGGTTATCTCTGCTTGTTTTGTGATAAGACTTTAGGTTTCCAGTCAAAACTAGAAGTTCATTTACGTAGCCATACAAAAGAGAAGCCTTGGAGCTGTAAAACGTGCAGTGCATCATTTTCTCTTAAAGAACATTTAACTAGGCATTATAAAAGACACTTGGATGTTAAAGACCATCCTTGCGAGCTTTGTGACAAGCGTTTTACAACTTATTATGAATTGCAATCTCACGTTACTGCGCACACCGGCGAAAAACATTACAAATGCAACATTTGTCAAAAAGCATTTGGGCATTCTTCAGACCTTAGTATTCACAGGAAGATACACTTTGACCGCGAAAAATCCTTCAAGTGCATTGTTTGTGAAAAGGCGTTTTACACTAATGAAGATCTAAAAAGTCATGCCAAGACACACAATGGCGAACGAAAATTTCATTGCGGATATTGTGATAAGAAGTTCTTAACGAAGCAACACAAGGTTATTCATGAGAGGAGCCACACTGGAGAAAAACCCTACAGTTGCAAATACTGCCGGAAATCCTTTTCCACTTCGTCCGATTTAACCAGACATCATACCATCCACACCGGAATACGACCATACCAGTGTGATATTTGTAGCAATACATTTTCCCGATCTGAAACTTTAAATCGGCACAAACTTAAGCACGAATTTGGGAACGAGCGAAGGTTTGAATGCACCAAATGCTTAACTAAGTTTAAACATGCGAGCTCTTTGAAAAAACATGCGAAAATCTTCCACTCTCAAGATGGAGTACATAATTTCAAATGCGAGATCTGCAACAAATGCTTTTGTTCAAAATTCAGTCTG
>JAQIWO010001361.1:0-10423 GCA_034695405.1 Entomobrya muscorum | reverse complement strand
GGCAGCATACTACCGACTTTCTGTGACCTCCTACACCCGTCAATCATTATATTTGCTCATATTTTGCTCGAAAATGCACACTCATAGATTTTCCACATCGTAGGTAATAATTGTATTCCATCACACATGAAAGATGTATTGTATTAGTTGACGCCTGCCGAATTTTAATGTATTCCGTCCGATACTACTCAACTAGTCAACAATCAAGTATGTACGAGTATTTGAATTCTACGAATTATGTATTATATATACATATTTATATTGTCGGCACACTATGCATTCTGCATTATTCGCTTGAAAAGCTGACAGCGAGACTACCAGTCATTAATGCTAGAACAACAATGAAAAATGTTTTTGGGTTGAAGTCATATTTTGGTAATAATGGGTGGGTATACAAAGAGATTTGTTGATAATTTTTTATAGTAGCATACAAACACGCATTCACTTTATATTGCATGAATAACAATTATTCTGAGGACAGCATTACACCGTTGTTCCTGATTATCTAAATGGTAAAAAACATGGGTATATATGTATGTTTATATATCAACACAAATAATAAATACAAACAATGAATAGCGTCATCCATAGCCATGCATATATAATTTATGATGATTGTCAAGTCTGCTAACATGCTGCATGAATAGGTAATAAACCGATGCATATGAGTATCTCACGTTGTACTTGGTTTGTGAAACTTACACATTTTTAACGCACAATAATGTGTTATAGTGAGTCTGACATGATTGAAGTGAGGATTGAAAAAAAAATTCGAAATGCTTATTGTTTAGCACGGCCAAGTGTGCATGTTTTTGTCAGCACTCTCAGTTCTCATAAAATTCCGCAGCAGTAGGACTAAATGTTAATTTTTAGTAACTGACAACTCACTATAGCGGATTAAACCCAGTTTTCTTTTAATCAATCAGTTCTTATGAGTTTATTTTCCGTGTATTTACAACACATGGGACTTTGGTAAGAATGCGAATTTCTGGAATTCATAAGTTTAGTTTGTGCCTACCATATTGTCTGCAAAGAAGGGAGATGGAGACTGGAGAGTTCTATGTCCAGACGAAATGACAATAGATGCACCATCGCCGTTAAAGAGTTTAGCGCAGTGAGATGTAGTGCTGATGAGTTATTTTAAAAATAATAAAATCGATATCCAGTACTTGCAAGTGTCGAGATGTGATTTACCTATGAAAGAATTTGTTCGTATCATGAATTCATAGATTATTTGGTTGTTGTCCATGTGAGAGATCTCAACTTTACATTGAAACAATGCTTTAATATCGATCAAAACGAAAGGTGATGGGAAAAATGGACTTAACATGTGTTTTAAACCTACGATTTTCAAGCAAATATTGGCATACGCTGGAGTGATAACTTATCATAGGATTTTAATCAATTAAATATATACTTGATAACATAAGATTGACTTTTGTGTGGCTTGTTGTGGTATGTGATCAGTTGTGTACAATGTAAATAGGTACACTCTACTCAGTAGAGTCTACTGACATACATACTTCAGAAATTTCGACGCGTGCTTACATAAGATTACTCTGAATGTTACTCAAAATGTAATGTCTTATAATCAAGTGCGAAACGAGAATAACGTACAGATTTGATTGATGATTATTTATAACGGCCAGCCACCTTTCAGATACAGAACAGATAAACCGTCTACTGATGACTTGATGACACTTACAACCTATGCAAATCTGCGTTCTGTGTTTCAATCATAGCGGAACATGAATGTTCCACATTGTAATTTTATTCCTTCAACTGCTTTTTTTTAGCAAAAATATATCTTGAATTCCGCATTAATCTAGGGAAAACTACACAAGAAGACAAAAAATAAGTAACGTTAGCTGTCATCAGCAGACTGCTTTTTGGATGTATTAAATCAAAGTGTCAGCTAGAACTTGTCACTTTGATTCGTCTGAAATAAGTAATGGAATTTTAGTTTAATTTGAAAAGGAAAAGTTCCACGCACACGTTAGAGTATCTTTTCGGCAATGGAAAACGGCTCGGTGGCACGAGGTGACAGAGGAGTGGGGAATGATGCCTTTGAAATGAATGAACAGCAAGATAATATGGTAAATTTCATAAAACATTTTTGTTTGTATTGAAGTTAAAAGTTATTCATGGATTATTCTTTTTATTTAGGGTCGCATTATTGAAAACATGAGTCCAGAGACACCAAAGATCTCAACTGTCTTGAATGACAATTTTACAGAAGTAAATGGACGTACTGCCCCTTTTCGTGAATCCAATGATTCAGTGCGTAGAAAAAGGAAAAAGGTTTCTCTCAATATTCCAGACGAAACACAGGAAAATACAACGAAAAAGACGGAATTTAAGGATCTGGATTACGATCCAAACGATGTGAATATTTTGGCAAGGATAATTGATGGAGTACGACTATCCATTTACAATTTAGTTGTGAAGAACAAAATCGTTGTCAAATATATAGCACTAGCTTCAGTTTTCATTCTGTTCAATGCTTATTTCATCACGGCAATAGCGTACAACCGCAGGAATAACATCGAGTGGGAGTGGTGCGATGGTCATGGTCTACTTATAATCCTTACTGTACTGACATACTGGAGTCTGTTTTACTTCCATATACTGAAACGGTTTTTTGGGAAAGCCATTCACCAAGCTGTGATCAAACCAGCCCTTAATATGGGGAAACAAATCTTTTCAAATCGGTATACCTTGTTGTTTTAAATTTGATTAAATATTTCAGTCGTTTTAAAGAAAACCTTGCTTTGACAGTACAATGGCAGAGAATCTGTACACTTCAACAATGTTACAGGTACGCAAGCACAATTGCAGTCTTGGCAGTCATCGCCGGTATCGTTGCATTTATTGTAGTAGACGCTTGGAACAGCCCAAAACGACTGATATCCGCTGCAGGGGTTGTTGTGATGGTGTTAATTGGCCTAGTGTTTTCCAAGTATCCTGGACGAGTTCAATGGCGACAGGTGTTGGGTGGAATGGGGGTTCAATTTGGTTTAGGTCTATTTGCTTTACGCTGGGAAGGTGGGAGAAACTTTTTGGATTGCGTTAGCCAAAAGGTTAACAAGATGACAATTTGCATCACTCCTCTTGTAATTTTCGTGAAATATCTCATGTGTTGACTAGCATATACTCTTTTATTTCAGGTCACCAGGTTTCTTTCTTTTTCAAATGATGGATCCGACTTCATTTACGGTTATTTGTCTTCGGGAAGCATCGCAGCAAGTATTACAAACACGACTTCCTACCAGCTTGCTACCATTCGGGTTGATCCATTGTTTGCGTTTCAAGTATGTTATATTCAATATATTGAATAACCTTTACCAAATTAATCTCTGGTTGATATCCAAGTTTTTATAAAAAGTGAAATATTTTATTACAGGCTCTTTCGGTTATATACTTCTTCAGCTTTTTTGTTGGACTTCTATATCATATTGGAGTCATGAGCTGGGTAGTTATGAAAGTCGGCTGGGTGCTGCAAGTAGCGTTGGGCACAACAGCAGCAGAATCCATGAATGCATCAGCAAACATTTTTCTTGGACAGGTAAGCCATTTAAATATGTATATTGTTGGAATTTGGAATAAACTATATCCCATTTTAAGTACCCTCAATATTTTAACCTGTTTAAATTTTAAACGGGGAAATTCCTCTTTGACACAGTTTCATGCGTGAATTTTTGGAATTAGAGTTGCTTTTATATTATGCAGTACATTGAATTCAAATGACTGACCATTACTAGTTTCCCCGTCCAATGTCTTGGACTCCACAAATGTCTTGATTTGGTTGGTCCAAACTAGATGTAACTTCATACCATTGCATTAAACTATGTTTTCCTTGCGCTTTAGACTGAAGCCCCTATTCTCATCAAACCATTTTTAGACGACATGACCAAATCCGAAATACATGCAGTAATGACAGGAGGTTTTGCGACGATTGCCGGTTTGTGAAATGCAGTGATTATTTTTTTAAACTTTATCAATCGTAAATGTACAGATTTATGATTCTTCCATTCTGACTCATTCAGGTAGCGTAATGGCAGCTTATATCAGTTTTGGAGTATCAGCCACTTCTCTATTAACCGCAAGTGTAATGGCAGCACCAGCAGCCCTTGCATTTTCAAAATTGGTATACCCTGAGTCACAAGTTTCAAAGACGTCGGCGAGGGATATTAAGAAAATAAATACAAAGTACATTATCTACACTTGTTTCGCAAAACAACACCTTTACATCATTGGTCATTGTATAAATCTCATTTCTTTTAAGATCTGAAGGCAACGCGTTAGATGCAGCTGCTCAAGGCGCCGCGCAGGGATTTATTCTCATAGGTAACATCGTAGCTAACTTAATTGCTGTAATTTCTTTCGTCGCATTTTTAAATGCAATTATCAGTTGGCTCGGATTCTTAGTAGGTCAAGATGAACTCAGTTTTGAGGTGAGTAATTATGGTGGCGAATTTCTGGGAAGCAAAGCAAATAAAAGTCTTTTAAATCATAATAATTGAGAACTTTATTTTCAGTGGATTCTTGGGAAAATTTTTATACCTTTTGCGTATTGCCTCGGAGTTGATGAGCAAGACACCGAAAACATTGGATTGCTTTTGGGATTGAAAACAGTTGTAAACGAATTCGTGGCATACCAAAAGTTGCTGGAATTGGTAAAAGCAAAGGAAATAACAGTAAGATGAGATTTAAACCATTGATTTTACCTTTGAAAATTTTGGTGTACATCCAAAAATTTATTTTATTATCATTCATATATCATTGTATATAGTTTAGAAGCCAACGAATTGCAGAGTTTGCTCTGTGCAGTTTTGCAAACTTTAGTTCGGTTGGCATCCAACTAGGAGGACTTGGTGCATTGGCTCCAAATCGCCGACTTGACTTTTCTAAGGTTGTCTGGAGTGCTCTTCTGGCTGGCACCTTGGCGAGTCTCTTAAATGCCTGTGTTGCAGGTGCTTTACTAGATTTTGACGAATAGTTAACTGATAAGTCTGAGTTGCAGACTTTATTAATATTTATGACAATATAGTACAATTAAAACTGATTACATTCTCTTATTTATCATTTGTTATACACGTATATACACTCGGATGTTATCATAATCTGATTCACTACCTATATACATCAACACCCTTTAAATTCTGTGGAGTTAAATGTATTGATTATATCGTTCAGGATGGCTTTCTCTCATGGATGGATGGCAAAAACATGATTTTCCAAAGTATACAAATTTTCTGCGTGTTCAATAATGCTCAGAATTCATTTGCTTTGGTACCCTCATAAATTTCAGTGGTCCTACCTTATCATACCATTTTCCAAGTCCATGCCAATTTTAAGACTGCAAAAATATAGTTGCTTTTATTTTTGTAAATACGTGTCTACCTGACAGTCGTAGGCATATCATTTAATTAGGCCAGGTCGAAAGAAAGGAAGCGACGCTGCTTCTTCTGTCCTTATTGTATACTTCTTGTAACGTAACTTGATGTGTGTACGCTTCTTCACACAAATAAGTTTATTTATGCGAAAATGCTAATAAGGGATCCTTGGAAAGTTGTTACAGAAGCTATAAAATATAATATGACTTATTTTAATCGCAAACTTTTTTTTATTATATGTACATAAATAAGCACTACACAGTCACTAAAAATGTCGTTACTAATATAATCATATGAAGTATCTTTACTTAAGTATAAATATAACAATTTCATACAAAGTAGCATTTTGAATTTTCATGGTCATCACGCATAACACGTTACATTGTATTGTATATAATTGTATATTTTACAACTTACATTCCCCAAAAAAGATATCAGTATCTATATAATGTGCTGACTTACCTATACCTGCTTGCACAGTCTATAATGCACTGCTGTGAAAGCCTAGGTCTATGTCTGCGATACTGTCGAAGTGTCCTCCAAATAAAAATGCAAATGTCACCTGAAACGATTTTAGGACACGAAGTACACGGTGACACTATTAATATTGCTGATGTTCGCACTTCTCTTATCATTTTACTAGGGCCAAAATTTATCGTGTTGCTTCCACTCATTTTAATTTTTGCTCTCGGATTCTGTTTTACTGCAAATTGTAAGTAGTAGATGATAACCTATAGCATTGTCAATTTATGTAGGATTTTTCTGAGATCCAGATTATAGTCTATGACTCCTAACAAAGTTCTTCGTCAGAGTAGCCAACTATCGGTTTACGATTTCATTTCGTAAATTCGAGACATCAATTTTAAAATAAAATTCCAATGATCAACGATTATATTGCATCTTGGTAGTCTCACATGCAGTCATAAGGTGTTGTTTAGTTCACTAGGCATCGTATGTCGGCATTATATTTGTATTTCAAAACGTCAATCGGCTACAATTGTCTATCTAATAAGTTTTTAATTTTGCACTAGCAGACGTTAATGTTCATGTTTTAATCGGTGATAATCTCATAAACTAGCACGTACGTACCCTACCTAACTCTTTTCGATAGAAATGTTAGGGAAGTGGTGCAATGGTGCAAAATAAATTGGTCTATGTATCTCTTGTGCAGATATGCACAATTGTACTTATTAGTAAAAATCACTAGGACATGTATGGTGGAGGATCATGATATGCTAATGCAGATACACAACATAATATACCGATTCGATAAGCTTACACATAGATGAAAATGAAGTAATATATATTTTTGCATCGCCACAACTGCCTATATCTTGCATTGAGATGTCGAATAAAGGCTACGTGAACACAATGCATGCTTTAAAAACAAAAATATTATTGCATATTTCACATACCAAAACATCATCATGAGGCTATCATTTTAACAGATTATTGTTATTTTATTAGAAGAAAAGTCATTAAAAACTTCAAATATTAATATTAAACATGCATACAGTATGATACAGTGATAGTTTCATATTACGTACGTGCCATTAGTTTAGCCGCTAATCTTTACATTAACGCACCGGCACAAGCGAAACAAGCAGATGAAATCATGACAATATTATTTTTATATTTATGATTAGATATGTGTTGGGACAACTGACTGAATATTGAAGTAAGAAAATGTTATTCTAAAATGTAAGCCTGTTAACAATAAAGTACAGTATTTTGTATCAAACTATAAGTTTTAAAACAGATCAAGCCATACAAATTTAAAACTTGATGATATATTTCAATCACACATGCTAGCATTTTTTAAATTCTGTTATACTGGTTTTCCGTTTTCCTTCAATACAAATATGGTTTTACCAAAAATGTGTTTTGTATTACTTTACTATGTGAAATGTCAAACAACAACAAAAACAAATGCAGCAAGCAAGTTTTCTTGGCTTGCTGTGAGTTGCGATGCTTAAATACTGTATAGCTGAAGTCAACAAAGGGACTACCTATATGTATAAGCATTGCAGGTAAGTATAATGTCAAGTTCACAATTCGCATAGGTGATAGTCAATGAATCCTTAAGTTTAAAAAAAACTTGTATAGGATGTTTTCCTCTCCAACATCACACATCTTGATAGACTGTCAGGATAGTCATTCGTGTCGTATAGCTTTCATCGATAATTCCTTGTATCTCGTGAATCATGTACTAATCAACCAAATTGTTCGCAATGCTACCTAACCTAGACTGAATATTTGCGAGATTCTATTTCAAAAGAGGATTTGTTTTGATGGAAACCCTAAATATAACCAATATAATAGGTAATTGCGACAAAACGAGAATATTTTACTTACACTTCGATTTAATGGTCAACATTTATAGTAGGCCACACGACAAAATTTCAGCTGTACTACCACTACCACAGACTACATATTTAGGTTAAGGTCATAGGAACAGCATATTGCATTGCCAGCATTCGCAAACAATAAAGATCATAGTCAAATCACTTCACGCACACATATATTGAATGCTTCTTGAAAAGGGTGAGTGAGTGATGATGAATTTTTGACGCCGTGTTTTGGTGGTCATGCATAAATTATTGTTAGAGATTGGATAAAATGTAAATCATGTTGTGTATTGCAAAAAAATAAGTGCATCATGCAAACACTTGTTGCAAACATTGTCCACATAACACATATGATACGAGACACATAAACGCGTTTTCAGCAGATCTTTGCAAAACGACAGTGCTCTTGTCTTCGATCACAACAGCTTGGAAATAATATTTTATTTTCCACCTTCAACATACAATGGTATTGATAATGGACTATAAGAATACGAGTCTGCATGAAGGTTGGGAAAGGATCTCGCAGGCAGGTCCTGCATCTGCCAGTTTTGAAGATGCCGAATATTATGTACGTATTTGTATTATACATATATATGCATCTACATTGATATATCTATTTCTCTATTTCTACTAGTATATTTTGGGAAATTGCATCAAAACAATTTTATTTTTCAATTCACTGTTATCTCATGCATAAATTCTTAATTGGCGAGTCTGATAAATAATTATTAAATGCACTTTTGTAGCATATTGTGCATATACATGTAAAATACTGGCAACTAGTACATTTGCCCTTTGTAGATGTCTGTTTGTCTACCGAAGATTACGAAGAAATTGTGAAGGATGAATTCATCATTCATCAAAACAGTTTACCCACTTCAAAGAATTATTAGTTACTACACTATAGAGCTACTTCTTTGGGAGCAACTAAAAAATGTGACGAGTATGACAGCACTGCCTTATTTATATTTATGCTGGCGCCATGATTACAACTACAACCCTCAGATTGAGTTAAAAACTAACCGGGAGTTTGTAGGTGATAACATACCACATTTATTCACAGCTACGAACATTTTGTCGCAAGTGTTTGTTGAGTGCTTATTATTATTAATACTATGAAAGTTTACCAATGGTAGTCATCATCAGATGTAACTCTAATCGTATTTTGTGTTAAACTATCACACGACTCTTTTATAATGTGATTGTGTTATGTTTTCCTGTTGGCTCTCAGTTTACCCTGTATCGTACATGCATATTTTATTATAAGTAATCTAATCGCTCGTCATTAAAATCGGCGCATGGTTCCTTCACGAGTACAAAACTGCCATCTACGAACAAAAAGATTACTTTTGTATTAAATTAAACTTGAATAGTGTCAATTATTGGGTTTACATTTTAAAATAATGTGTCTGGTCTGTCTTTCGGTGAACACACCAGAATTATAATTGCAACATTAATTATGCTTGTGTATAAAACGTGCTACCCACAAAATATAAAATATGCGTAATAGTCCAATCCACAATAAAATTACCTAAACTTAAATACACAATAAGGTTCCAACCAGCTTAACTTTCTTTTCAATCCTGATCATCCATGGATCGGCATGCTTGCTTATGAAATTAAATGTCTTTGTTTCTATTAAAAAGAATCGCTACAAGGAGGCAGGCATAATAATAACGCGCATTGCTCGGCGAGTGAAACGAGTAATTGATAGTGTGTTGAGGCTTATACGAAATGTGTTGTGTACTGTGTACCATGTATGAAATATTTATGTGCTGTGATAGTGGATGGATGTGAGAATGCCTATGCCTTTTCCACAGGTCCAGCTTACCGCACTGCAAATTGGCAATTCACTTACACTAAATCATTTAAAGATCAATGTGGTATCATCATTTTATTAGTAATAACATCATTGTGCTCTACTACATCATAGGATATTATATAGGGACATTACATAATAACATAATATAGCTCTCCTCGTGGTTGTGTAATAATATACATAACATAAAGCAACAAATAATATGTGTGTTTTAAATAGTCGCACTGCAAATATATTATTGCATGATGATGATGAAGAACAAGGCATTTTCTTGGTGAACACAGACCTACGAACTTGTAATGCCTTTGCAGACCTACGACGCGGCTTTATTCTTTGCTGCCGTAGTAGTGCTTCATGTCTCATCGCCGTCATTGCTAGTGAGAGTAGCAGTAATAGTGCCAGTATAATTAGAAGTACTACTATGAGTTGTATATCAGAGTCTTAACTATTTACACCAGCCTATTATTCCAACTTTAAAAAGTTGTGTTTACCCATTTTTATTGCGAACCGATTCGTATCGAAATCCAGCCATCGTCATCACCCTTCTCACACACCAGCAACTGCAACAACGTCATACCTGCACGTCAGCCTTATTTACGGCTTCGTATGGTATGGTGGTTTCGCAAGCTAAATGCATGACGACTAGGTTCGGTTCGACGAAAGAAAATAAAAGGAAGCAGGAGTAAATGAAAAGAAAGTGAAACCCGTCTGCGCTCCGCAGTTTGCTCGCACTCTTGGAGTGAGTCGTTTCAAGGTCAAGCTTACAAGGTCCGTGCATGTGCGCCCAGTAGAAAAAACTGGCGTACCATTTACGTTTCTTGTCACTTGAAATTTACATGCTTTAAAGTTTGTTTGTTCTC